>MJUT01057077.1:515512-526778 GCA_002080005.1 Gigantidas platifrons
CAATAGCATGGTCAATGAATGACAACATAAACATGGACAATTCAATAGCATGGTCAATGAATGACAACATAAACATGGACGGTGTAATAGCATGGTAAATAAATGATAACATAAACATGGACGGTGCAATAGCATGGTCAATGAATGACAACATAAACATGGACGGTGCAATAGCATGATCAATGAATGACAACATAAACATGGACGGTGTAATAGCATGGTCAATGAATGACAACATAAACATGGACAATTCAATAGCATGGTCAATGAATGACAACATAAACATGGACATTACAATAGCATGGTCAATGAATGACAACATATACAGGGACGGTGCAATAGCATGGTCAATGAATGACAACATAAACATGGACGGTGCAATAACATGGTAAATGAATGACAACATAAAAATGAACAGTGTAATAGCATGGTAAATAAATGATAACATAAACATGGACGGTGCAATAGCATGGTCAATGAATGACAACATAAACATGGACAATTCAATAGCATGGTCAATGAATGACAGCATAAACATGGACAGTACAATAGCATGGTCAATGAATGACAACATAAACATGGACGGTGCAATAACATGGTAAATGAATGACAACATAAAAATGGACGGTGCAAGCATGGTCAATAAATGACAACATAAACATGGACGGTGCAAGCATGGTCAATAAATGACAACATAAACATGGACGGTGCAATATCATGGTCAATGAATGTTTGTATAGTAGGTAGAATATGCTGAGTAAAGACTCTTAGGTTAATAAAACCATAACTGATAATGTCTTGATTGAAAATGTGATAGTGCACCAAGTGCATAATTCTATAAAATTGCGACTATCCTACATAAATGAAATGTACGACTTTATCCATGATGATAATCTAACACTATTTTAGATATGACGGAAAAATCATATAACTGGGCTTTTACATATCATTAATATTGTGCGAACTCCTCGCCGGATAAAACATCTTCAATTGTAGTATTTTGAAATGTAATACTTGTGTTACAAAGCTAAGTGACTAGATTGTACAAGGTACGAACAATATTGAAGTGACACTTAATAGAAGTTAAGTACATGCTTAAAAGATGACACGATTCATCCATCCTTCTAACAATAAATATTTTCATTCGTCAGTTTTGACAAGATGGAAATGATGGATATGGAAGAAAAACTCATTTCTAGTCAAAAAAGAAATATTTTGGGAAGACATTGGAAATTCTTGTATACTGCTGTAGGGGTATTGGCTGGATGTCTGTTAACTATAGGAATTACTTATCTGTTCTTCTCTCTGGGAAAGGACAAAGTCGAAAGAGAGTTTCAGTCAAACGGTAATACTATTTAAATAGTTTTATGAATAATTATATTATGTTTTCTTAAGGTGGTACCATACACTTCAAGTAAAATTTGATCGGCTCGTTTAATTTTCTTATTTTTTTTTTTAGTGTATTTGAATATATCCACTGTAATAAATATCAAAATTTTAACAAATTCCAACCAACAGACTCAGAGCTATAAATTCACTAGCCACATAGCAACTTTTCTCTCTGTGGTTTTGATCATCGAGATGCTTGAATTCTGTATACAAACATCATATGATCAAAACGTTCAACTGATTTTAAAGAGTTATCTTCCTGTAGTGTTAGGTACCACCTTAAAGTTAGATTTGATTTGATTTTGATTTTTGGTGTTTTAACGCCACTTTCAACAATATTTCAGCTATATCATGTAGACCTTAAGGTTAGATAATGTTGGAAATGTTTTATGTTTTATTAAATAATATTTGGACTATCTTTTATGAAAATATAAATATATATATACAATGTAAAATTCGTTGCTTTCCAAATTTCCATCGCAATAAAATCAAGTTTTATTACATAATACTTTAATTTTGAACTCGTCTGTTAACAAAACACCTTAGACTCCCAGGTATAAGCAAAACAAATAAATCAAAGATTCTCTGTTTTCCAATATATCCCCTACCAGAGTTAGTAAGAGATTGGCCACATTCTCCCGTTTGAAAAATACAACCTCCATGATCTATTTGGTATACAAACGAGTAATTGCTTATTTACATTCGGAAAAAATATTTTCTGTCGTCAATTTTATGGTAAAAAACCCAATACATTGATCTAAAAGGAGAAATGAATGTGTAAACTGAATTTTGTTTTGTATGAACAAAATGCTATGGCTTAGGAAAAAGCATAGCCTCCCCCCTTCCCCCCCCCAAAGTGACATGGTTGGTCCTAAAATGAAAACTATTGAACGGACCAATACATCAGCTAACTCTACTAACGTGAACTCGAACCAAACACAGGAGTCGCGCAAATATCGTCTTTATTAATTTCTTTTGATTTGCTTTGACAATCTTATTATTTATCTTTCTTTAATTTGTCTGTCATTCTATAGAAACACATGGCTTTAACCATCCGATACAACCCATCAGATACAAAACCTTGTATCAGATATATGTGTGATGCAAGATGTACTTTGGTCAGTTCTACTTTCGTGATGTCCTCAACTTAGTGTAGACTATATTTTTATTCAACAAAATACATATTAGACATTACATAGTGATATTAATAGAAAAGGATTGGAAAACAAGGGTAAAACACTTATACAAATTCCTGTCGTCCTCAACTTGAAATGCGGGGGAAATCCCCATGACGTTTTCGTGAATAAATACAAATGTCATCGGGGGAATAGTTCAAAGTAGCATTATACATGTGCTTTCGGTTAATATTGCAGGGAACTGTAGAAATAAAATTACACTTCAGGCTGAAATGTCCCCCCCCCCATAAAAAAAAAAAAAAATACCGTAGAACAACTGTTTTGATTCCGGAGAATGACAGCTATTTGACTAAATATTGTAGCGTGACGTATCACTCATTTTTTGGAACTATTTTAAGTTTCACAATGTTATTTAATTTATACAGTAAATACTAGCATATTAATCACACCGTTATTACCACATTTTGCCTTATGAAAATGTTAGATAAACATATTATATGCATAAATGCGCCAACTTGATGCAACTATTTGGCACATAGCAAAATAATGGACACATTTGCAATTACTTCATCTTCCATTGTTGACACCATATGGCGGAGAAAAAAACCCACGAGGTTTTTGATCATATGTTTATAATCTTATAAGATTAATCTTAGTGTACGTACAAGAAAGTCTTATAATACAAAATCTTATAATACAAGTCTTCTGATACAAATCGTATCGTGTGTACCGGCCTTAAGTCACATAACTACTCGCCGCTACCCGTTTCGTAGTGATATTGTTTACAAAATTCAGACTCGACATGATACAAACAGTTATACCTACATGATTTGCATATAATGTTTACGTATCCGATTTTTACAAAACGATGTTTATGTTGTTAATGTTGACCTTGCATGACGGATAAAATTGTATTTTTTATATCATATTTAAAATACTTGAACTAGTAGCAGCCATAAACTTATTATGTAATGCAAAGGTACAATGAGAGAGACAGGTTCAACATTCAGAACATCCAGAATAGTGTAGTTAGTTAGCCTCTTCCACATCAGATTATCGGACAACGCGCATTCAAGAAAACAACCAATGAGCGGGGTCCAAAATGCTTGATGAATGGAACTCATCGTGAAATACTCATTTACTCACTGTGTACAGTCAAAACTGCTGATAAGGTCTCTTCTATTTAGCATTCACATGTATTAAAAGGTCACCATGTTCTTGTCATGTCATAGGAAATTTCATATCAATTGAACTTCTTGTAAGAGGTTACCTGTCTTATAAAGGCCATCCTTTCTTTGTCCCAGATGTGACCTCTTAATACAGGTTTCATTGTATAAAGTATGTATGTCATGAATATTAGAACTCATTATATACAGTTCGACAAAAGTTAAGCACCACCTGACTTGTTTCAATAATAACTTTTCTAATAATGAACTTATTTCAAATCGGTTTGCTGTTTTCGTTACCTGTACACACATACTTACTTACCTGTGAAACAGGTTATTGATAGATTTTTATTTATGTGTATATGACAAGGTGTGCAAAGTGCCACGTGTACTTTTCAACATTTGTGTTTGCGAACGAAAGCTGATTTTTGTGTGTGTAGAGTTTTAAGTTTCATTTTCTATTGGTTTGGTATGGTGCGGCGAAAATCAACCATACCAGAAAGGTGGCAAGTTGTTAGCATGCATAACGGTGGTTTTAGCCATAGAAGGGTGGCAGACCACTTCAGGGTTAACCATTCCATCATTGTACGACTGATGCAGCGTTTTCGTCAAACGGGGAATGTTACTGACCGTGCACGTGCAGGTAGACCTCGCAAAACAACGCCGAGAGAGGACCGGCTCATATCCAGACGGGCGTGGCAACGGCCGTTCAGTACAGCTGGTGCACTTCGTGGTAATTTAGCGTTTGGAGGCCACATTAGCACACGCACTGTAATCAGACGCCTCCACCATCAGGGAATGCGAGTGCGACGACCCATAAAACGTCCACAGTTGACATTACGTCATCGCCATGGTCGATTTGACTGGTCACATAATCATTTGGGGTGGACTATTTGCACATGGAGACGGGTCCACTGGTCTGATGAAAGTCGATTTTTGTTACGCCCTACCGACGGTCGTGCAAGAGTTTGGCGCCAACGGAACACTTCATTTCAGTACAACCCTATTTTGGGTACAACTGCTTTTGGGGGTGGGGGTGTAACTGTCTGGGGTTGTTTTTACTTTGACTGTAAGTTGGACTTGTACGTTCTTGATGGTAATCTGACAGGCCAAAAATACCGTGACAATGTGCTCGCTCCACGCGTAGTCCACCATTTCGACAATCATGCGTTGGCTGAGTTCATGAACGACAACGCTAGGCCACATAGAGCCCGAATTGTATAACATTTGTTACAGCAAGATGCTGTTCATACAATTCCATGGCCTGCGATGTCGCCAGACATGAACCCTATAGAGCATGTATGGGACTTTATTGGCCGAAAAATTAACCAACACAATCCAAAATGTCAAAATATTGACGAATTAAGAACTGCTATCTTACAGGAGTGGCAACAGTTCCCCCAAGAACGGCTTAGGCGTCTTGTGCGAAGCATGACGAGGCGTGTTACAGAACTTCACAATAAACGCGGTGGATATACTCGTTATTGATTTTTATGCTTTACACATATGCACAATAGATGCATTTAAAAGTTCTTAAAATCTGAAGACTCTGCATTTTAATGCAATGTTAAAAATTTCCATCAAAGACAAAATGGTCTTACGTTTTTCCAGCGCCTGTTTTGAACCCCATTTTTGCCACGTCATAGTCACGTCTTTCAGGATGATAAATACTTCGTAGATTGGTAATTTTAGAGCCCTTGGTGTAGTCTTTTAAGAAGTGTAAGAAAAATTGTGATATCTATTTTATTGTTTTAACAGTATTGATGTAAATAAAATATATTGATAAAAATATAGGGTGGTGCTTAACTTTTGTCGGAGTATATACCATGTAAATACCTATCTATCAGTGGTTACTGTTGTTTCTAACATGACCTCACTGTTTCCCTTTGTTAAAAAGAAAAAAAAACCAGAATATTATTTCTTCGTATTAGCTCATTAGTACATGCGCCGATGAATGTGACTGACGTTTCCATTGGCAGCATAAATTGTGACCCGAATAATACCGATAGAGGGCGCAGTATTATTCGAGTTACATAAATTGTGTGCGACATTTTCCGCAAGCGTATGTATCAATTACCGTCTTCCAATCAAAGTATACTACCGTATTTGTACTCTTAGACATATCAGAATCGAAATAAATCATGGAAGCCTGAATGTGTTTTGAGTTTTAACATGGATTGGCGGATATTAGTAAATTTTATCCCTCGCTTCTGGCTCGGGATAAAATACTAATATCCGCCAATCCATGTTAAAACTCCCAACACATTCTGGCTTCCATGATTTATTTCTTAAATTTTAAGTTATCTATTTTTTGTCACTTCAGCTGAAGCATTGAATGGATCACAACAACTAACACAGAAAGGACAAAAACAACAAACCATATCAAAAGATGGTAAGGACGGTATAAAATTATATGTTTAAATTGTTACATTTATTGATATTTATGCTTATTATGAAATACACCTGTACAATGAAGGACGATAATATCAATATTATACAATTTTAGAACCTCATGGAATTCATAGTTGTGACCACATTTTAAAAGATGGTATGGTATAAAATTATATTTTTACATTGTAACGTTTATTCATACTTCTCCCATTATGACGTCATTTTAAACCCGCTGAATCAGTGGTGGAAAAATCTGTAATCCTCTAGAGGATTAAAATGTCTCGTGCATTTCCTCGCATTTGACTCGTTTGACGGCTTTTGAAATAAAGTTCGTGTTAAATAATGGGAGAAACAAATTCTCCTTCAGTTGCCCGTGTGGGTTACGATATTTCTCCACTCTCGAGAGTTAGATTAAAAATTTTAACCACTCGCCTNACGGCTCGTGGTTAAAATTTTTAATTTAACTCTCTTGAGTGGAGAAATATCGCAACCCACGGACAACTGAAGGAGAATCTATATTTACAATGTAAGCTTATCATAAACGACAATTGTAAAAATGAATTACGATATTAACAATATGTACACGTTTAGACCCTCACAAAAATCGTATTTGTTTGACAGAATCATCGCTTGTTCTTCCTTCTAAAAAAAGCAATTTCTCACCAACATGGAAATAATGGATTCCTTGATTCATTACGAACATTTTGTATATTCATTTTTGTTTTATTTCCATTAATGTTAGTTTGATATCTGCCAAAAAGCACCTGGTTCGACTCCCGAATTTTAGGTGGGTGTCCGTATTGCTTAGTTTTCTGTTTTTGTTTGTTTTTATTCTCTTGGTTGTGCATCTGAATTGTACATTCGAGATTTCCTCTAAATCTATTCACATATACTATTTCTTAGCAACATCATTTTAAGCGGAGCAAGGCTGTGTTTTGCTTCATAAATGCTCGGTTCGTCATGTATGAATAAAAATATACATCTCCGAAGTCACAATCTATTTTCAACAGAAGTTGAACAGTGTTATCCTCCAAATGCGTATAAACATATAAACAGTGCAATTTGTCTGAGGTTTCCAGACATGAACGACTCTCTGTTTGGAATGGATATATATTTACAATGTTGAACTTCGTAGCGTGTGTTCTGTTCATCTAGAAAAGATCAATCGTTTTACTTCTTTATTGAAGTATACCTACTATATTGTACTTTGATTTTATTTGATATTTGGTGTTTAACGCCACTTTCAGCAATGTTTCAGCTATATCATGGCGACCAGTTTTAGTGGTGGAGGAAGCCGGAGTACCCGGAGAGAACCACCGACCATGGGCAAGCAACTGGTAAACTTTATCACTTGCGGCTGCGAGTCGAGTGCACCTTATTTTGTAATTTACAAAGCCGGGCGCGAACCCACGCCATATTGGTGATAGGCTTGTATGAGTTGTTAGATCCAACGACCTAATTCATTGAGCCACCCGGGCCCCTTGTACTTTGAAACTATGCCACGAAACAACATTTTCAATGAAAGGAACAAAAAAGATGACAAAATATCACACTCTCCGAACAGACCCAAAATCCACTACACAAATCATAGAAAGAGACACTCACTTAACTGGCTTCGTGCAGGCACTTCAATAAAAGTGGCGGGGTTAAGCTAGTTTTACGGTCCCAAATTATAGATAATATAATAAAATGTTACATGGTTAAATAGTATAAATACATAACTTAGTTGATCAAATTATTAAGGCTTATTTAATATAATTCATGTAACTGAAGAACTCATTTTCTTTTAGATTTTGAAAACTTGAGTAAATTATTAAAAACAGAAACAGATAAATCAAAAAATGAACTGAAAAGTTTTCTAAAGGGTAAGTAAACATATAGCAATATAAAATAACAGTAAGTGTAGAAAGCTAATTCTCCCATTATTACGGCGCTTTCACCCCTCTGAAACAGTGGTGGAAAAATCTGTAATCCTCTAGAGGATTAAAATGTCTCGTGTCTTTCCCCGCATTAATTTCAAACGCATTGATTTCAAATTTTGAAATAAAGTTCGTGTTAAATAATGGGAAAAACAAATTCTCCTTCAGTTGTCCATGTGGGTTACGATATTTCTCCACTCTCGCGAGTTAAATTAAAAATTTTAACTACTCGCGTGACGGCTTGTGGTTAAAATTTTAAATTTAACTCTCTTGAGTGGAGAAATATCGTGACCCACGGGCAACTGAAGGAGAATCTATATTTATATCTACATTGAATATCTTGGAGTACCAAAGTCTAGAAGAGTATGGAGAGAGAGAGAGGCAATATTTGTATGAATAAACAGGAGTCATACATACACAAAGTAGAAGAAAATGATTGAAAGAGACACCAACCCTGACAACCTGACACCCGGCACCACAAAACTTGAGAATTTATTTAAGTCTGGGAATATTCTCAAATACGGAAATACTCAAATTTGATTGGTTGAGAACAAAGATTTGAGCAAAAAAAGTTTGCTCAGTAAAGAAAACGTTTTTCGGCATCCGGGCCTGAACTTCAATGAGCGACACGGTTGGGGGAAACGAATTTGGAATATAACAAAGTGATGTGATATACATGTACGTTAAAGACCAATCTTATACTATCTTAATCATGTAAATAACTCTTAGCCGCAATTTGAGGAGTCGTAAATTCTTAACTGTATATATAAGGATTTTATGCCAATTGTGTGTGGGTAGGACTTCACTGCATATATGTGCACAACTAAATTCGAGTGGTGGAGGGAATACGAGCACTGTCCATAAACGTAGCACCTGTTCTACATACTGACGTATGGTTCCTCTACAGAGGGGGCTAAAGATACAGAGAAGAAGAATGCCAATCCGGAATGAGACTAGTTGCTCCCGAAAATGAGAATGTATATTCCTTGCCTTATTGATAGCATCTGTCGTGTTCCTATTTCCCAGCAACACACATTCACAACTAATAAGAAATGATATGGATGTAATGAGCATTATAAACTATTCAACATTAGATTTAGATATAAATTCAAGTAAAGAAACATATGTTTTATTGCTGTTCTGCACAATAATACATTATACGACCAGTTAGTATGGTAAGGACACTGGGACTCGATATGGATCAATCTGATGTATGATAGTGACCATACACATTCCAAAGAGTTTGATAATTATTAATTGTAACATGAATGCATTCTTTTCCTTTGATCTTTTTTCTGGTTCATATACCATAATGTAAACAACTGTTCCTAAAGGTTAAAGGTTAAAGGTTAAAGGGCCGTTCCCTAAAATAAAGTCACTATGAAATAATAAATCCTAAAAACATTGGATTTTATTGATGAAAATTTTATTGCATTAGGTTACAACATAACTAGAGACCTATTGATATTGTATGTAATATGTCTATGTAACACATGTTTTTAAACTACAGAATATCTGCAGATATTGTTGACAACACGAGAAAGAAACACGCAACAGACATTACTCCAAACATTAGGGAATTACAGCCAACAAGGTACATGTGATATATTTGCTATACATAATGCATGTTGTGTTACGTGATATTTCCAACTTTGTAACTACTTGACCGTCGTGGTCATGACCGTATGGTAGTTGGATTTACAACTACCTATGCAATCAGCGCCAATCACCACTGATGTTGTGAGTTTGAACCACGTTCACGGCGATGTGTACTCGATACAACATTATGCTATATAGTTTGTCAGTGACTTGCGACAGGTCGGTTGTTTTCTCCGGGTACTACGGTTTCCTCCACCAATAAAAACTGACCGCCACGAAATAACTGAAATATTGTTGAAAGCGGCATTTAACACCATAAAACAAACAATCTTAAGAAAAAATATACTTTGTTATGTACTTAGGAAAATGTATATGTTATTATGGGTTTTGAAAGGTGAATATGCCAATGACGTAGTTGCATACAATATACACCTAGAAAGGTAAATAGATTTCATGTTTTTTTCTTCCATTTATCGTTTAGAATTAATTTCCATCAATAAATCAAAAGACGACATTACCAGATTGTTACAAGAGATTAAAAATGGAAGTAAGTGAGAAAAAAAGCAATAACTAAAAGAACAATTTGACTTAGTATTAGATACATATTATAATTATATTGTTTAAGTAAACATTAGAGAAAACCGAAGGGATAATAAAGCAGGACAAACCAGAGAACCAGGACAACATTGTATTTGAATTTGAAGATATCATAGGGGCAATCAGAATCCGTAAATCGAAGAAGGACATACGGTGGCCAAAAGAAAAAGAACAAGAGGACCAACAACGCTCTATACAACATTACACATAAAACTAAAGATAGAGTAACACGTACCCCACTAAAAACTGGGGGGTGAACTGAGGTGCTCCGGAAGGGTAAACTGAGGTGCTCCGGAAGGGTGAACAGTCCATTGTGTACAACACACATACAAAGCAAGAACACACAAAGAAAAACTAAGACAGAACAACTAAAAAATGTACCCCGTGCTGAAAACAGGTACTCACGAAGCTTAAGCAATCCTTGTTGATTATATAAAGGAAAAAATATTTTGCTTTTTGTACTTTGTTACAACTCGCAATGCTATTGTTATTATTTATTATTTATAATATCTATTATTGTTAATGTCCAAATTTCGACAACCTCTTCATGCGATACAACATTATGTGATAAAGTTTGTCAGTGAATTGCGGCAGGTTGGTGGTTTTCTCCGGGTCCCCCTGTTTCCTCCACCAATATAAATGACCTCCACGATATAACTGATATGTTGTTGAAAGTGGCGTTAAACAGCATAAACCTAAAAAAATACTAAGTATCAACAACCTTTTACAACCAATGTTTTGCTTTGTAGATTTTAGTTACATAAGGAACATATTGCGGACAGAATCAATTAATTCTAGAGATGATATCAAACGTATGCTAAAAGGTAAAACTTACTTTTCATAATTATTAAAAACAAATTAACAGAATTTGCATATTCAAGGCCGGAGTAAAACCTTCGTAGGACCTATGCACTACGTTGTCATTTTGTTCATATTAATTCAAATTGAAGTGCACCAGACAAAAATGTTTCTTTTTAGACAATTCTTCATTTTTGAATTTGTCGACCCTACATATACTCTTATTATCTACACGGACACAAACAAGCTAAATAAAGGAACAAGAGATGAA
>MJUT01057093.1:26658-39024 GCA_002080005.1 Gigantidas platifrons
AAATAGGGTAGGTAGGTAGGGATTTTTTTTTGTGCATGTACAATTAATTCTTTGTTTTGTTGTATGTGTAGTATATGTTTTCACTAGCCTATTATTACGTTCTAAGTATGTCAATATGATAAATTTGTGAAATTTGTACTTAATAAAACTTTATAGTAGAATGCACTGTGTTGCTGTACATCACCCCCATAAGGCCAAATAAAGTTATTTTTTCATATTCGAACTCTTCGGCCTTTTGGTCGATGCCCGTTCTACATACTGCTTTGAATTCATAATTCTTTTCGTCAAACGATCCTTTATTCGAAAAATAACTGATTTAAGTCGAATTTGTCAGGGATGGTTGTCATGACACTTTTGGCATTCATGTGATCGCATTGTTTATATCGGACGGCTGTTGGTCAGAAGCTATGCTTTNCCTTTGATATCTTCTAACTTTTGACCATTGTGTTGTTTGTCCCTCGGTTTACGGCTTGTGATTACTCCTTTGATATCTTCTAACTTTTGACCATTGTGTTGTCTGTCCCTCGGTTTACGGCTTGTGATTACTCCTTTGATATCTTCTAACTTTTGATCATTGTGTTGTCTGTCCCTCGGTTTATGGCTTGTGATTACCCCTTTGATATCTTCTAACTTTTGACCATTGTGTTGTTTGTCCCTCGGTTTACGGCTTGTGATTACTCCTTTGATATCTTCTAACTTTTGACCATTGTGTTGTCTGTCCCTCGGTTTACGGCTTGTGATTACATGAAATGACATGTGATCGACATAATTAATGTTTTAGTTCTATAATGGGGTAGTCCTTACAATAGGCATGTATGACGTCATAATAGAATAATTTATTTATCCTATACACTGATTCTTAGAAAACGTCTCCATTAAGCTGTTGATGGCAAACAGACATGTACATGATCTGTCGTTTTCTGTGTAGTGTTTTGTAGATTGCTGTCCATTTGTATTTGGCCATTGTGTTGTCTGCCCTTTTTTATTTGCCATTGTGTTGTCTGCCCGTTTTTATTTGGCCATTGTGTTGTCTGCCCATTTTTATTTGGCCATTGTGTTGTCTGCCCTTTTTTATTTGGCCATTGTGTTGTCTGCCCATTTTTATTTGGCCATTGTGTTGTCTGCCCGTTTTTATTTGGCCATTGTGTTGTCTGCCCTTTTTTATTTGGCCATTGTGTTGTCTGCCTTTTTTTATTTGGCCATTGTGTTGTCTGTCCATTTTTATTTGGCCATTGTGTTGTCTGCCCTTTTTCGATTTTCTGATTCTGACTACCCCTTTAGTATATTTAAACTCTTCTTAACTTATTCTTTAATTTTGTTGTTTATTTATATTATATTTTCATGTATTATTTCTTTTTTCTTTCTTTGTGTTTTCGTTTTTTTTGTTTTTTTTTTTTTTATTCTTCAATTTGTTTGATCTTGTTTCTTGTATTTCTCTTTACTGTCTAATATGAGTGAGTGATTATTGTTTAACGCCAGCTCAGCACTTTTCCAGCCATATCATTGCGAGAACAAGCTACATTTTAATGAGACGATGAAGATGTCTGCTTTGTACTAGAACAACACGCTTAGTTGGATTTTAACGTGCTAATTCACTGAAACAACAGTCCGCGGGTAGACATGTCGCTCCACTCCACACATTATCCTATTTCTGAGCCATCCTGTCTTTGCTCTTACTCCTTAATGTTGGCAATTGGTTAGTCAAATACCACTGCTATAGTCCTTGGCTTGAGCCAACAGGAGCTCGATTCTAGGATATACCACACTCGAGGAGAGCACGTTAATAATTACAATAACTGTGCAGTTTTGTTTGGAATGAGGAGAAAATATTAAACAGTCATATATCAAGATATTTCGTGAATGCCATTATATTGTATAGTTTTCTGGTTGTTATTTGAGATAAACATATAAACTTTATAGTACAATGCGATCACCTCTATTAAGCAGTCGTCTGTATTAACAATTTGAGATAAACATATAAACTTTATAGTACAATGCGATCACCTCTATTAAGCAGTCGTCTGTATTAAAAGTTCACCGTAGCATTTTTCTTGTCCTGTCACGGAAAATTTCACATGCAATTTTTTAAGAGGTCACCATGTTAAAGACCACTTTGTCTTTGTCCTAACGGTGACCTCTTAATACAGGTTTGACTTTATGTGTAGCGACTGCTTTCTAAGTGGAATTCTTCTTTTTATTTGTAAAGGATCAGATGTACTGATATTTCAATAGTCGCATTATTTTTGAAGTCAGGGTTTCAAATATTAATAATTCTGACACAAGATTTGCTTAGCTATAAGTCTAGTATAAATAAGTTAATCAATCCAATCAGAAATCTGTAATGTTTCATTCATTAACGGTTACATTTTTACTTGCTTGTACTTAGTTGAGTGAATGTTTGTTTGTTTTCACATTACAAGGGGTCATAAACTGGGGCATAATAAAAACGTAGACATTAAATCTAGTGCGCATGACGCGTTTCACGTATAACCTTCATCAGGTATACTCAAGGTCAAATATCGGAAAATGAAATAACGTAAAAAGCATTTGGAACAAGTGAACCAAAGGACGTAACAGAATAGCCAAAACTGGCTGAGTTACCTATGTTAGAGCCAATAGTATTCAAACTCTGGAACTTATAATGTTTGCTTACACAGGTTCACGGTATGTTCATAGTTGTAGCACTAAAATAGACATTATATTTTACAAATAAAATAGACATTATATTTTACAAATAAAATAAACATTTATTAAAAACAAATAGTTTAACATATACTCCACAATATGACTATTTTGATTGTTGATTTAATTGTTTCTATGACAACAAGAATTAGAGTGATGCCCTTTTACTTCTTTGCCAAACTAAAAACGAATCTGTCTCTGAATTTGTATCCTCCTTGGCAGAGGAGCTATTTGGCACAAATGTTGAAATGTGATTTGATTGGACCGTTGTCGCGTTGTATATTTTATCACGTGGAGATCGCCATTTATAACAGGAACAAGAACATACAGACACAACATCCTGGAATTCTGGTCGTTCTTGCGCATTACCTACAACTGTTGAATTTCCGGTGATGACGTCACCTTCAAGATGAACGGCATTTTGAGCGGCAGCCGCGGCCTGCAACTCGTCCCTCCGTTCATCTTCTGCATTCAGAGTTAAAAATCTCAATACCAACAAGTTCATGGCTGCAGAGATAACCGCCAATCCAAATAAAATAAATATTACACTAAATGCGAAGTAATGCGGTTTTTCTTGAAGCATGTTCTCTTTTTGAAGTGCCACAAAATCACCGAATCCGATTGTCGTCAGGGTAATAAAACAATAATACAACGAATCTATGTACTTCCAACGCTCAAAATGAGAAAACATTAAGGCCCCCGCAGTGATGATAACAGTAGAGAGGTTCATTGTGATGAAAATGAGATCTGTTTGTGATACCTCGGTGTTTTTCATTCTAAAACATTTCTTAATTTGTTTCAGTAAGTAAGTCACGAAAGTATTTAATCGCTCGCCTACATTTTGGAACATTATCATACACAACGGTATTCCGACTAACGCATACGTCATACAAAATAATTTTCCTCCAACTGTTTTCGGGGTGCTATGGCCATAACCTGTAAAAACAAAAATGGGAAACATCATGAAATTAGTGACAAAAGTTACTACGATTGATCTCCCTTAGTACATAAAACAACATAGGCATCACACAACACGCGATAATATAAATCTTTAACCTGAAACAAACTTGACCAGAAACTGAATTAGAATAATTATAAGCTCTATCAATAGTATCCGATGTGTGAATTGTATTGGGTGAATAAATGTACATTTGTACATTGTACATGTATTAAATGTCCAAATTGAACGATTGAATTGAAAAAAAGTCCCCGGATCCGGATGGTAACAAATACACACACATATATATATATATATCATAAGTACGGTTGTTAGTGGTGTTCATGTTGCCCAATTTTTAGTTTTCTGTGTAATGTTTTGTAGATCGCTGTTTGTCCTTTTGTTCTTTTTATTTTGACCACTGTATTGTCTGTCTTTCTTAGATTAACGGATTCTGATTACCTCTTTGGTGTCTTAGATTAACGGATTCTGATTACCTCTTTGGTGTCTTAGATTAACGGATTCTGATTACCTCTTTGGTGTCTTAGATTAACGGATTCTGATTACCTCTTTGGTGTCTTAGATTAACGGATTCTGATTACCTCTTTGGTGTCTTAGATTAACGGATTCTGATTACCTCTTTGGTGTCTTAGATTAACGGATTCTGATTACCTCTTTGGTATCTTAGATTAACGGATTCTGATTACCTCTTTGGTGTCTTAGATTAACGGATTCTGATTACCCCTTTGGTGTCTTCAAACTCTCTTTTTTTTTTTAAATGTCATTAACTTTTTAAATTATATTGAACATAGCCAATAACCTTGATGTATTTAAAATAACAGCGCTACTTTTTTAATGGTGGAGTCAATACTGTGAAAAAAAAAAGACAAAAAAAACTGCAAATCTCTGGCTGGATAACATTTTTAAATCTTAAGTTTTTTGTGTGTTTATCTATATTTCTATTGCGTAAAATGGCAGTTTAGAATCACGACGATTTTTTTGTATTAACTCAAGGTTTTACCTACCTATTAAAGCATTGACAACCAGGGAAAAGTATAAAGCTCCGGCGAATTTCCACTGTATCCCTGCCTGATACGGTCTAGATTTTATAACGTTCACACGTATTTCGTTAAAGTGTTCGTCTGATATGTTATATCGTACTCTAATCTCTTGTTCTTGTCGAGACAAATTAAATCTGTTCTCCAACTCGTACTCAGATTCAAGCGCATCAAAGACCGCAGCACCGATCAAAAGATACGTAAATGTACATACGATAAGAGAAAGAGTTCTAACATTTTGTCTTTTCATTTCATATTCTTTTGTTGTACCTTCCATAGACCTGAAATAAAAAAAAGTTGAATGGTGTTCAACATTGATTGATTGATTGATTGATTGGTATTTAACGCCAACTTTAGCAATATTTCAGCTCTATCGTGATGTGAACAAACTAACATTGTTGTATGAAGTTATATATATATGTAAACTACCTCACTCAGATACTAATATTTCTTCAACCTGTCACGCTTTCTGTAAAATAATAAAATATACATAACCATGTTTTTTTTGCTCTTATTGTTTTGTATGGTTTACACACGTGTGTGTGTGTGTGTATGTGGTTTTTTTTTTATATAGATGACCTTCGTGAACTCTTAGTATCAACATATGTGTTATTGAGAATTTATTTTTTAACGCTTTTACACATTTGTCCTGATATTATTGTTTCAACATTTTCTTCTATTTGAGGTGACAGCTTTGAATATATAAAAAGTCAAAAATTAAATATATAATCCAGTTTAATTTAAAAATAAAATGCATAAACATTTCTTATACATGATATAATAAAAATCATGATTTATTACAAAATTAGCATTACAAATAATAATAATAACAATAATTTTACACGTGCATCTCATACTGACAGAATGAATTGTGTTTATTTGTAATGTTATAATTTTATTTTGAACATGTTGACTGGGGGCATGCTATGCTAACCTTCGGCAGCTCTCTCCGTTTTATTGGCTGTGTGTTCGTGGCTTTTATATTCTTTATTCTTCTATTCCGTCCTTTATCTTTAATGTATAGTTAATTGTTTTCGGGTTCAGGTCGTACCTTTTGTGTGTGATTTTTTAAGAAGACAAAAACAATGAATTCTTACCTTGATTAATCACTACCTGTAGCTGCTACAACGAACGCATTCGCATTTCTATTTCTTTCTTCATTTGAAAAAATATCAATCTTGACATCAGCTTATCAACTCACAACATCCAGGTTATCGATCGTCTGCTATTTTATACATATGCATGATACAAACATTTCATGCCATGTATTTATTATTAACTTTCCCTTCCGTAATCATGGTGTAAGATAAACACAAGACACAATCGGCATCCATTTTAAATCTTCAACATTTTACGCGTTTCCTGATGTGAGCGTGTAAACATGGCCGTCTGCTACAGAGAGTATTGATAGAAATTGATGTAGAAATTCTATAATGTTTATTCGACAACTAGCAAATTGCAATAAAAATCAATGTTGAACTAATTCTGAGTTAGAATCGATCATTTCACTTTGTTTCTTATAATCTAATCAAAACAATGGGTAGTCGAGCTTAAAGTTCAAAACAAAAAGACAATGGCTATTTTTACGGTATTGCTATTTTTTTTAATATCAATAATAATTTTATTTTATAACAAATTTGAACCAGATTCGGCCATGCATTTATTTTTCAATTACTCTATTATAATATAAAATGTAATCCCGATTTATGACTATTAATTTAACTATAATATAACACCAGACTTCTTTTTACATTTAATAATGTATATATTTTGAACATTTACGGGAAATTTGTGTGTTCGTGTTTGTTTTGAAGAAGCATCGTTCATAATGCTCAGGGGTGTAATTATTTACAAAAACAAAACAAAAATAATACAATTTGAATGACAACCACAACAAAATTCCAAATGTCATTTCTGAAAAATATGAAAATTAACTATGTTTGAAAAGGTTACTTTTGTAATTTTTCACGGTAATTTGCGATGACAATAACAAAAACAAATTGTTAGTTTCGTGTTTTCGTATGTTTAATTATTTCTTTTTCAGGCACTGGTGGTCAGAATTCAACATTTAAGTAAACACGTTGTCATGAAATAAGATAATCCCGTCAAAAACGTCAATTTATTTCACGTATATTGGAACAGATTATGAAAAATGTCAAAATATTTTATAAAATAATCTTTGCATCGATACGTGAAATTGTCGTTTTGTAGTTTTATACTTCTTCTTTCTTCCATATTTGATAACACTTTTGACTTAAAGCCTAGTATTAAAACTTGACCCTGAATGACACAAATTTCAATTCTGTTAGAGATGTCATAATTTTATAATTCAATCAGGGGCCGTCATGGCCGTGATCCTATGGTAGTTGGATTTATAGCTACATGTGCAATCAGTGCCATCACCACAAAAGTTGTGAGTTCGAACCACATTCATGAAGGGGTGTACTCGATACAGCATTATGTGATAAAGTTTGCCAGTGATTGGCGACAAGTCGGTGGTTTTCTCCTGGTACTCCGGTTTCCTCCACCAATAAAACTGACCGCCACGATATAACTGAAATATTGTTGAAAGTGGCGTTAAACACCATACCCTTTCTTCATCTTTGCTAACACTGTTTACCTAAAGCTTAGTATTGAATTTTGACACTGAATGACAGAAGTTTTCAATTCTGTTAGAGATATTCATCATCAGAATTTAGACTTTTAGAATTCAATCATATCTCCGTCATCATTGTAACAATACAAGTTAAAATTCAGCCTGGAAATATGGTGGTTCATTAAAATTAAAAACGAGTCGATACATTGTAATATATCTTCAAGGCTCATTATTCAATTAATACCCAGGGAGTATTTCTATCACGTGAGTCACGTAAAGAGACGTCATAGTCAAGTTCATTATATTCACATAGTTGAACTGTTTCCAGTAATCTCTACAGGGAATTGTACCAATAGACTGACCACTATATATTCTAGAAATATCAATTATTTGGAGAAAATGACTGTTTATTTGATATAATTGATAAATTCTTCTCCGACAATAATTTGACATTTTCTTTTATGCCAATCAATCTTCTATAGAAACAAGAATAATTGATTGAGTTCTTCTTTTCTTAAAACCGCATCAGTGGTGTAATGGTTAGAGTGTGCTCGCCTCGAGTGCAGTGGATCGTGGTTTCGAGTCCCGATCGGGTCAAATCAAAGACTATAAAACTGTAATTTGCTGCTTCTCAGCTAAGTACGCAGCATTTAGTGTGTTGGTCTAATACAAAGTGGATCTCATCATCATCTCATTGAAAATTAACTTGTTCTCGTCATTATATAGACGAAAAATTGCTGAATTGGCGTTAAACAACACTCACTCACTCACTCACTTTCTTAACCCTGTTCTTGTCCCCCTTTTACCTATGTTACAACAGGTTCTAGAGAGATCTATCCCAGACACGGCTTTTGAATGGAGTTTAAAGTCCCACTGCCTATATATTTGACTAAAAATAAAAACCCCATTGTTTTAATGATAAAATCATAAATAAACTTGTTTAAAACATTTAAAAAACGCAATAAAATTGGTCTTTCAGCTCGCATGGTGTAAATTTCTTATAAAATAAACATATTATACCGCGAAAAACCCATTAGCAATATACAGAATACAATTAAAAACATTTTATACCCTTTTTATTCAAAACATATACCACCAAAGGATATTTATGTTCGGTGTGAGAAGAGTTTGAAGATATCAAAGGGGTAATCAGAATTCGTAAATCGAAGGACAGACCACATAATGGGCAAAGAGAAAAGTACAAAAGGACAAACAACGATCTACAAAACATATACATAAAACTGAAGATCGAATAACACGAACCCCACTAATCACCGGGCGTCAATTCGGGTGCTCCGGAGGGGTAAATTATGTGAAGAAAGTTTAAACAACAATTCCACCAGTATCAACAAAACTTCTCTCACCTCTACTCACTGAACACAAAATAAATGACGACATATGACGGTGTAAATCCAGGTCTTGTACCTTCACGGTTTATGACGTAAGATATCTAGGTCTTGTACCTTCACGTTTATGACCTTATACCTTCACGGTTGATGACGTTCGATATCCAGGTCTTGTACCTTCACGTCTTGTACCTTCACGTTTATGACGTTAGATATCCAGGTCTTGTACCTTCACGTTTATGACCTTATACCTTCACGGTTGACGACGTTCGATATCCAGGTCTTGTACCTTCACGTCTTGTACCTTCACGGTTTATGACCTTATACCTTCACGGTTTATGACGTTAAATATCCAGGTATTATACCTTCACGGTTTATGACGTTAGATATCCAGGTCTTGTACCTTCACGGTTTATGACGTTAGATATCCAGGTCTTGTACCTTCACGGTTTATGATGTTAGATATCCAGGTCTTGTACCTTCACGGTTTATGACGTTAAATATCCAGGTATTATACCTTCATGGTTTATGATGTTAGATATCCAGGTCTTGTACCTTCACGTCTTGTACCTTCACGGTTTATGACGTTAGATACCCAGGTCTTGTACCTTCACGTTTATGACCTTATACCTTCACGGTTTATGACGTTAGATATCCAGGTCTTGTACCTTCACAGTTTATGACGTTAGATATCCAGGTTTTGTACCTTCACAGTTTATGACGTTAGATATCCAGGTTTTGTACCTTCACAGTTTATGACGTTAGATATCCAGGTTTTGTACCTTCACAGTTTATGACGTTAGATATCCAGGTTTTGTACCTTCACGTTTATGACCTTATACTTTCACGGTATATGACGTTAGATATCCAGATCTTGTTCCTTCACAGTTTATGACGTTAGATATCCAGGTTTTGTACCTTCACAGTTTATGACGTTAGATATCCAGGTGTTGTACCTTCACAGTTTATGACGTTAGATATTCAGGTTTTGTACCTTCACGGTTTATGGCGTTCGATATTAAGGCTTTTTACCTTCACGGTTTATGACGCTAGATATCCAGGTTTTGTACCTTCACGGTTTATGATGTTAGATATCCAGGTCTTGTACCTTCACGTCTTGTACCTTCCCGGTATATGACGTTAGATATCCAGGTCTTGTACCTTCACGATTTATGACGTTATATATCCAGGTTTTATACCTTCACAGTTTATGACGTTAGATATCCAGGTTTTGTACCTTCACGGTTTATGACGTTAGATATCCAGGTTTTGTACCTTCAGAGTTTATGACGTTAGATATCCAGGTTTTGTACCTTCACGGTTTATGACGTTAGATATCCAGGTTTTGTACCTTCACGTTTATGACCTTATACCTTCACGGTTTATGACGTTCGATATCCAGGTCTTGTACCTTCACGGTTTATGACGTTAGATATCCAGGTATTGTGCCTTCACGTATTATACCTTCACGGTATATGATGTTAGATATCCAGGTCTTGTACCTTCACGTATTATACCTTCACGGTTTATGATGTTAGATATCCAGGTCTTGTACCTGCACGTTTTATGATGTTAGATAGTCAGCTTTTGTACCTTCATGTCTTGTACCTTCACGGTTTATGATGTTAGATATCCAGGTCTTGTACTTTCACAGTGTTTGCTGCTATTTAGATATAACGATTAACTAAACGCTGTGAAAGGCATGATCTATTTATCATGATTTTGTAACTTAGAGAGATTCAGCTGTCAACTTGAACAGACGACCATAAATTATCAGCAACACAATTAAGATAACAATATATCACGATTTATCACCAGATCAGGATATGAACTTCTTACCCTTCTAGAGCACCTGAGTTTACATCACTTGTTTGTGGAGGATCGTATTGTTCATTTTGTCCAATCACGCGTCTTCACGTTTTTATGTACGATACTATTTCCGCATCAAAACGGTGCTCGCTTGTCATTTCATGGTTTTTGTTGTGTTATTTGTATTTACTTGTGTATACTGATGTACAATACGATTTCTCTATCAGATGATGTGAATGTCTGTTTATCAGTAACACGACGGGTGCCATTATCGGAACAGGACCTGGTTACCCTTCTGGAGGACCTGAGTTCACCCCGATGTCGAGTGGTTCCTTTTGGCCATTGTATTATATGTGCTTAGATCTACAGCTTCTTATTACCCTTTGGTATCTTCAAACGTGTGGCCATTGTATTGTGTGTCGTTCGATTTACAACTTTTGAATACCCGTTTGGTGTCCACAAACGTGTGGCCATTGTATTGTGTGTCGTTCGATTTACAACTTTTGAATACCCGTTTGGTGTCCACAAACGTGTGGCCATTGTATTGTGTGTCGTTCGATTTACAGCCTCTGATTACTCCTCTGATTTACAGCCTCTGATTACTCCTCTGATTTACAGCCTCTGATTACTCCTTTGATTTACAGCCTCTGATTACTCCTTTGATTTACAGCCTCTGATTACTCCTTTGATTTACAGCCTCTGATTACTCCTTTGATTTACAGCCTCTGATTACTCCTTTGATTTACAGCCTCTGATTACTCCTTTGGTTTACAGCCTCTGATTACTCCTTTGATTTACAGCCACTGATTACTCCTTTGGTTTACAGCCTCTGATTACTCCTCTGATTTACAGCCTCTGATTACTCCTCAGATTTACAGCCTCTGATTACTCCTTTGATTTACAGCCTCTGATTACTCCTTTGATTTACAGCCTCTGATTACTCCTTTGATTTACATCCTCTGATTACTCCTCTGATTTACAGCCTCTGATTACTCCTTTGATTTACAGCCTCTGATTACTCCTTTGATTTACAGCCTCTGATTACTCCTCTGATTTACAGCCTCTGATTACTCCTTTGATTTACGGCCTCTGATTACTCCTTTGATTTACAGCCTCTGATTACTCCTTTGATTTACAGCCTCTGATTACTCCTTTGATTTACAGCCTCTGATTACTCCTTTGATTTACAGCCTCTGATTACTCCTTTGATTTACAGCCTCTGATTACTCCTTTGGTATCTTCCACTTTTATTGATCATTTTTATGTGTAGTATATATATCTCCGTTCATATTATATTCCAGAGGTTGTGGTTCCTATCAGGATTTCCTTGATAGAGGGTTGCTGCTAACAAGGAAGCTACTGAACCAAGGGTCCTCTTTGTTAAGTGGAAGTCATCACTGTCTGTGTCACAAATGACCACGGATATATTCCACTTGTCGTAAACACATCACGATCCTTTCCTCATTCATGACTTATCACCGGGTTTGCAACTAGATTAACATAACAGGTGCCACTAGTGGAACAGGAACTGCATACCGTTCCGGGACACACGAGTTCACCTGCGGATTTAGTAGGGTTTGTGTTACTCGATCTTTAGTTTTATAATGTATGTTTTGTAGGTCGTTGTTTGTCCTTTTCTCCTTTTTCTGTTGGCCATTGTGTTGTCTGTCCTTCTTAGATTTACGGATTCTGTTCACCATTTTGTATCTTTGATTTACGGATTCTGTTCATTCCTTTTGTATCTTAGATTTACGGATTCTGTTCACCATTTTGTATCTTAGATTTACGGATTCTGTTCACTCCTTTTGTATCTTTGATTTACGGATTCTGTTCACTCCTTTTGTAACTTAGATTTACGGATTCTGTTCACCATTTTGTATCTTAGATTTACGGATTCTGTTCACCATTTTGTATCTTAGATTTACGGATTCTGTTCCC
>MJUT01057118.1:32778-56763 GCA_002080005.1 Gigantidas platifrons
GTCCTTAGGTGGTCAACTTTCAAAATAATGTCATGTGACCCCGACCTCCATCCACGATGGCCACCATCAGCGAACATAGTTTTAACATACATTGTAGGACCCTATGGAAAAAATGTTTAATTTTTTTTCCCTCTGAAACCAGTAAGTCAAATTTAAAGCAAACATGGCATGAATGGTCCTTAAGTGGTAAACTTTTAAAATTATGTCCTGTGACCCCGACTTCCATCCAAGATGGCCGCCATCAGCAAACATAGTTTTAACATTGGACCCTATGGGAAAAATGTTAATTTTTTTTCCCCTCTGAAACCAGTTAGCCAATTTAAAGCAAACATGGCATGAATGGTACTTAAATAGTCAACTTTCAAAATTATATCCAGTGACCCAGACCTCCATCCAAGATGGCCACCATCAGCAGACAATTGGATCGTATGGGAATTTCATTGAAAAACCTTTTTGTGAGAAACTACTCAACAAATTGAATATTTTGCATTATATGAATGTTACTTGGATGATTCTACACCTGATCTATTATTTTCGTGCAGATCGGAAATCCAACATGGCTGCCTGGCTAGGGTCAACTAGAACTGTGAGTGACCTCACTGAGTGATACCCCCGCTTGCAGTTTAGTAGGAGTTGCGCTTACAAGGTACATGCCCCCCCTTTTCGTGAAATTATAAGTTGAATTATCTTCCCTATTAAATTTTGGACAGCAACCATATTCCTTCATGCACATCTGCAGGTAGTGTACTACAAGTGTGTAATGTTTCATAAAAAACCAATAAGCCATTTAGGAGGAGTTGCGCTTACAAGGTACATGGACGGATGGACAGTATAAGTTGAATTATCTCCCCTTTTAAATTTAGGACAGCAACCATATTCCTTCCTGCACATCTGCAGGTATGTACGTAGTGTACTACAAGTGTGTAAAATTTCATAAAAGTCCAATAAGCCGTTTAGGAGTTGCGCTTACAAGGTACATGGACGGACGGAATTGTAACATCATAGAAATGATGACTCTACCAAGTTTGTTATTTTTTTGTCAATTGGAAATCCAAGATGGCAGCCACCGGGCGACTTATTGCGCCCTATGGGAATTTATGGAGCACACATTCGATAGTAAGCAAATTGTGTCTTAAGTCGCAAGAAAATATGAATCTTTGTTAGACTTTACATTCCTAAGGATTTACCCTGCCAATTATTACCAGGTGAGCGATGACAGGCTCTCTAGAGCCTCTAGTTGGATTTACGTATTCTCATTACCCCTTTGGTATCTTCAAACTCTTCTTGGATATAATCTGCGTAATACATTGAATTATGTTGCTTGGCTATACCCACATAATTTACGAACAAAGTGTATCCATCAATTTAAGGAAATATTGTTTCTTGTGTAGGATTCAATTATACAAATCAGATGGACTGTTTGTTGTGGTTAGAAGAGGATAAGTCAGAATGTGATGGAAAATGGATCGACGAAAATTTGTTTCCAGTAGGGGAAAAGAGGAAAGGTACTTGCAATTTTAGTTTTTATGTTTTTCAAACAAGGTAGTCATATGTTATTTGAATTCGTTGACATTAATCAAATTTGCCAAGCGGTCACCTCTATTGAGCAGCCACCTGTATTTAAAGATCACATTTTCGTGTCATGTCATGTAATATTTCATGTGAATTTAACCTTTTTTAAGCGATCACCTGTCTTATAAGGTCACATTTTCGTGTTCTGTCATAGTATATTTCATATGAATTGAACCAGTTTTAAGAGGCCACTTTTTCTTTATCCTATTGATGACCTAAACATACATTTTATTTTTTATTTTTGGTGTTTTAGCGCCACTGTCAACAATATTTCAGCTATATCATGGCGACCCGTTTTAGTGGTGGAGGAAGCCGAAGTACCCGGGGAGAACCACCGACCATGGGCAAGCAACTGGTAAGCTTTATCACTTGCGGCTGCGAGTCCAGTACACCCTTTTTTGTAATTTACAAAGCCGGGCACGAACCCACGCCGTATTGGTGATAGGCTTGTATGAGTTGTTAGATCCAACGACCTAACTCATTCAGCCACCCTTACCCCCGAGAGGGGAAAAAATAAATTTTCATGGATCCCTTACTATATATATTACTCATTCAGCCACCCAGGTTTGACTGGAGATGATTTTGTAGGCACTACTTACAGGAGTCATCGCACAGGCACTTGTTTACTATCTACGTCTATCCATAAAGAAAGGTCCTTATCGGTTTCACGTCGGTTGCCTCAGTTCACGGTCGAAAAAACTGTTTTAGAATTTCTTTAGTGAGCTAAAATTATTCTCTACTTTAAATATGATAATTTTTCTTCAACATGGTTGCCAATTATCTACGTCAGAGCTCATTATATAATCCAACTTGAAAAACACAAAAACACCTCATATTTTTTCGGCTATACCAATCCAGCAGTGAATAGGATGGAGTGCTCTGATTGGTCAGTCGAAATATCCAAAAATAAACTTGGAATCGTTGGTTGTATTTATTTAAATTTACGCTATTGACAACAAATTTGTGGACTTTATTATCACTAAATATTGATATTTGACACATTCAAAACAAGAAAACATCTCGTGTATTTTTTACATGCGATTTTATTGTTTTTTTTTAATTCACTGCTGAATCTATTGTTGATACACTAATGACATCCGTGTATGGGTCACGTCAGGGTTCATTTATTCAACCGACCTATATCATGGATTAGCCTACCATTTAAACCAGAGTCGATAGTGGTTGTCCGATTGGTTAACTATCTAACCGTCTTGTATGTGATTAGACGATTAAATATGAATAAAACGCTACCTGATAAGTCTCAAAATGAGAAGTTGTTAGTATGTCGTAAAAAAAAATAATTTATCAAAATCTTACATTTATTTTTTCTGATGGTTTTGGTTGTTTGTATATTGTAGTGGCGCAGCCGCAAGTGTTAAAGTTTACCAGTTGCTTGCCCATGGTCAGTGGTTCTTTCCGGCTTCTTCCACCACTAAAACTGGTCCCCATGATATAGCTGAAATATTGATGAAAGTGGCTTTAATCACCAAAAATCAAAATTATATCGTAGTGGTGTATATTTGTACTACCTGTGCAATCAGTCCCCATCACCACTAACATTGCGAGTTCGAATCCCGCTCTGGCGAGGTGTACTCGATGCAACATTATGTGATACAAACTTGCCACAGGTCTGATTAACTCCGGTATTCTCCACCAATAAAACTGAAATATTGTTGAAAGTGGCATTAAATACCATAACCTTAATCCCTATTTTCTGGTGGTTTTAAATGTTGCAATGATGTATATTTGCAACTCATATTCTGGTTTTGCATCTAAGTCTACCTGTAGGACAAAACAAAACATGGTGATATGTTTTCTACTACGACCTTTTTGTTGTTGAGATGTGTTTTTCAGTTGATACTCTGCTACATTTTACTTCTATAGTGTTTAATGAGATAATTATTAACCGTTACGGGATTTATATGTCACATTTCCCTGTCCTTTCCTCGTTCATGCTTGATCACCATGTTTGTAACTAGATTGTAACCACGACAGGTGCCAATAGTGGAGCAGGAACTTACCCTTCCGGAGCACCTGAGTTCACCTCAGTTTTAGTGAGGTTGGTATTACTTGATCTTTCGTTGTATGTGTACGCTTTGTAGATCATTGTTTGTCCTTATCTTTTGTTCATTGTATTATCTGTTTCTCTTCGATTAACCCTTTAGTATCATCAAACTCTTCTCACAAACGATCACGGATATGCTCCGTTTGACATAATCACAAACCGGTTCTTTTCCTCATTGATGACTTATCACTGGGTTTGTAACAAGAGAAAAACGACGGGTGCCACTAGTGGAGTAGAAACTGCTTACACTTCCGGAGCACCTGAGTTCATTCCTGCTTTTTAGTGGTGGCCGTGTTGCTAAAATCTTCTACTTCTACCAAATTCCGAACAAGTTGAAGATTATGTCAGACGTTGCACATGACAATTGAAAAAAGGTTAAAACTATTTATAGGTAACATAGATTAATATTTAATAGAAGAGACGGCACCTTTGAATGACTCAACTGAGCGACTCATAACTATGACCTGCGACAGTTGGATCCAGTCAGATATCGTACGCGAGAAAAAACGATCCCGATCTTTGTTGAATCTTAACCAGGAGAGATAATGAAAGACGAGGAGTGCATGCACTGTGATGTCTTGGGTTTGACTGTTTTTGTAATCTTTATTTTTCTGTATAGTATATTGTAGGAAGAAGATTTGAAGATATTCAAAGGGAGGTAATCAGAATCTGTAAATCGAAGAAAAACAGACAACACAAATTAAATGCCAAACAACGATCTGCAAAACATACACATAAAACCAAAGGTCGAGTAACTTGAATCCCACTAAAATCCGGGGATGAACTCCGGTGCTCCGGAAGGGAAAGCAGTTCCTGCTCCACTAGTGATACCCGTCATGTTAATCTATTTACAAACTTGGTGATATTGTCCTTTTGTCTCTGCTTAGATGTACAGGTTCTGATCACCCCCTTTTTTGCTTTGGTAACTTCAAACTTTTCTTAAATACCCTTAATCCATAATTTTATATTACAGATAGTATTTGCAATATTTTGGATTTTGGATGTGCAACTGGCATGCTGACCCTCAACCTAGCAAAACATTTTCCTAATGCAATGGTTTATGGAATTGATATAGAAGAAATAGCCATTGCAAAAGCCAAGGAAAACAAGAAGAAGGAAAACATTTCAAACGTGGAATTTGTTCTATGCAGCGGTGAACTAATGGACAAAAGATGGGAGAAGAAATTTGATTGGATAGTCATGGTTGACGTTTTACATGATTTACCCAATCCTGATCCATGTTTAGCTGAAATTAAGAGAGTCCTAAAGGATGATGGTGTTGCTTCAGCAATCGACCCAGCTTTCCACTCCGATCAAAAAATGAATGTAGGAGACCCTAAGGCTCCAATGCTTTACGTTTTTAGTACATTTTGTTGTCTACCAAGTAGCATGTCTGCTGAACCAGCCGTAGGACACGGTGTCGGATGGGGAATGGAAAATAAAGTTGCTTTTTTGAAATCAAGAGAATTTGAAATTTTAGGGGCCGAGGACAAAGGCTTACTGCATTTTCAAAAAAGCCTGGAACTTAAATTTCAACACGATGGTTGTTTGCCTAGATAAAAATTCATGTAGAGGTCACAATGTTTTGTTTGTTTGTTTGATGCTGTTTAACACCACTTTCAACAATATTTCAGTTACATCGTGGTGGTAAGTTTTATTGTTAGAGGAAACCGGAGGACCTGGAGAAAACCACGGACCAGTCACAAGTCACTGACAAACTTTATCACATCGCCCTGATCAAGATTCAAACTCACAACATCAGTGGAGATATGCAGATTGCATAAGTAGTTGTAAATCCAACTACCATAGGATCATGGCCACGACGGCCCCAGTCACAATGTAATATGTTCCTTATCTAATTGTTGATTGATGTAAAAACTAATATGAACATCAAACAATGCAACACTATGGAGGTGTGAAACCACTAATTAATTTCTTTAAGATTTTCTACTAAATTTGTGTTTTTTCGAGCCTACCTGGCCATTTTATCTTAAGTGTAACCTTTCCAAGACCATATATTTTCTGAAACGTACATGAGATTCCTTTACATTCTGTCAAAATATTAGGGCATGTTTAAAATCTTGCCGTGAAATGCCATGCTACGGAAAACGCCTACTCTAAAAATAGCTCTTGTCATCCCCAAGAGATTCAGTACTAAGTATTTATAGGTCATGCACCAAATCCTCCATAGAGGTATTAAAACACAACTAAGTCCATCAAATTTGGGCTCAAAATAATCTCTATATATTTAACTTCAATTATCAATTTTAATTAGTCCATTCCATTCAGTAGTTTTCACAATACTACAAAGTGAAAGGAACTTTTTTCTTGAAAAGGGATTACTAGCTCTGATTGGTGAATTAGTGGTTTTACACCTGGACTCGACCACTTAATCAAATAAATGTAGAACAATCGTAGGTACACACTAATCGATACCTTTAACGCACAAATACATTGCTGGATAAACCCTTCCGCAAAATAAGCATGTATGTATTTATGGCATTAAGGTGCAATGGGCACCACAAAAATCCGGCCACAAGCCTGAGTGACAAGGCAATTTATTTCATCAGCCAGATATTAGGCTCAAAAACACACCGAGGATATAAAAATATAAGGAAAAATGAAATAAAACACTAATAAATGTTATAGGCTTTATTTATATCTGAATTTAATGTTAAACATTTGGCATCAAGGCCGAAGGGGTTGTGTTAGTTTTTACATTATGCCAGTGGAAGGTGTGGAGGCAGTAAGATTGACCTGTGCTTAGGGCACACATTGGCTTTAATCTGGCCCTGCGTCTGACCTCTCACTTTCCTGACTTGGTACATTACGTGATAAAGTAGGTCAGTGACATGCAGCAGGTCGGTGGTTTTCTTCGGGTACTCTGGTTTCTTCCGCCAATATAACTGACCGCCACGATATAACTGAAATATTGTTGAAAGTGGTGTTAAATACGATAAATCAAACCATATTCACAAGTAATTGTAAAATTTTAGTACTTTGGTACAACGTAATTCATTAATCCCAGTTCAAATTTTGTTCTCTCTGAATTATATCAAGTTCATTTGTTAAAATTTTTCCAACAAGACAAACCCTTATAAAATATTCATCCAAATGATATTTTTAGCTTCCTGTTGAAGTTTGACTCTGTATTACTGATTTACAAAAAAAAAAACAAACACAAATATAGAAGTGATAAAGTTTACCAGTTGCTTGCCCGTGGTCGGTGGTTCTCTTCGGGTACTCTGGCTTCCTCCACCACTAAAACTGGTCGACATGATATAGCTGAAATATTGCTGAAAGTGGCATTAAACACAAAAATTCAAATATAAAAAAAGAAGGTGTTTAACGCCACTTTCAACAATATTTCAGCTATATCATGGCGACCAGTTTTAGTGATGGAGGAAGCCGGAGTACCTGGAGAGAACCACCGACCATGGGCAAGCAACTGGTAAACTTTATCACTTGCGGCTGCGAGTGGAGTGCACCTTTTTTGTAATTTACAAAGCCGGGCGTGAACCCATGCCATATGGGTGATGGGCTTGCATGAGTTGTTAGATCCAACGACCTAACTCATTGAGCCACCCGGGCCCCCCATTAAAAAGTTGGATATGGTATATATATATGTTTTTACATTAATCATTCAAACGTTTCGCCACAAGGCCTTTATCTGTATTTAAACTTGTTCTATGATGCTACATCTGGGATTGAATGTAAATTTTTACACTATTACTGCTTTTCCAAAATGGCATTAATTTCCAAATTTAACAGTATCAGTCTCACAAATTAAATGTAATACCTTTTACACATGAAAAAAAAAAATCTGACAAAAAAATAATTCAATTAGAAAGAAAGGATATGGATGTAAATGAACATGAGACTATCCAACATTACACTTAGACACAAATTAAAGTAAAGCAACAGCTTGTAGTAAGACAGAATATGGATGTAAATGAACATGAGACACTATCCAACATTACACAAATTAAAATAAAACGGTGCTTTACAACTACCTGTGCAATCAACACCTATCACCACTTAAGTTGTGAGTTTGAGCCCCATTCATGGCGAGGTGTACTCGATACAATACATAATATGTAGGTGATTAAGTTTGTCAGCAACTTGTGACAGGTCGGTGGTTTTCTCTGGGTATTCCCGTTTCCTCCACCAATAAAATTGACTGCTACGATATAGCTGAAATATTGTTGAAAGTGGTGTTGAACAGTATAAATCATATAAACCTTTATTGCCTGCAACTGATCATTAACTCATTCGCTTGATTTCATACACTGTGTTTTCATTGGTTAATACAGTTCTCTAAATTCATCTGTATGCAAAGTTAAATTTTTACTTATGTCAGATGTAAAAGGATCGTAGCATATTTAACTCATAATTTCAATAAAACTGAGTTTTTATAATATAATAAAAATCATATAAATGTTTATCACATCTGTTTGGTATTATAAACATTAAAATATAAAACATGTTCAATTATTAAAAAAGTTCAAATTCCCACAGCTAGTCACGCTTTAATACGGTTGTTTCGAATCATTTCCATTTCATCAAAATTTTGCTATTTTAGTCGGCAAGATCACGTGATTTCGATGGAGTGCAAAGCACTGAACGTCCGGTGTCAATGTACACAACAAAAACTCCAATTGATATGTGCTGTTTTAACGTTCGATCCTCAACTTAAAGAAACCTTAACTTTTCTGTAACAGACAGATATCAATTAAATTTTGTTATTTGTATCAAAGACATCAATGCAGAGACAATTACTTCTTTAAAATTAAATTTGCTTTATTTGCGACTGTCATAATCATGAAACGAGAACGATCTGCTTTATGTATATATTTCTGATATCAGACAGATAGTGGTATACCGAACACCAGTATTTATTCAGGCGTCTCCATATTACAACTAGTATTACTGTGAGCACAGCTCACTAAGATATACCCCCCGCTCTCCACATCTGTCCGACCTATTTCCATAACCAAAACATTACTGATTGTTCCAACCAAAAATGAAAGGGACCCTCCTCTATTACCCAGCCAATGATTATCCTCCTCTCTTTACTGGTGATAAAATTTCAAAACATATTGAGAAACAATACTCAAGTTATCATACGACATAGGGTAAAAATCCTATTTTCCATCATATCAAGTCCAATAACTCTGGAACGACAAAAGTGAAAATCGTCAAAAATAAAAGGGATCCTCCTCTCTTCACCGGTAAGCTGCTGATAAAATTTCAAAACATTCTGAGAAACACTACTCAAGTTATCATATGACATAGGGTAAAAATCCTATTTTCCGTCATGTCAAGTCCAATAACTCTGGAACGGCAAATGTGAAAATCGTCAAAAATGAAAGGGATCCTCCCCTCTTGACCAGTAAACAGCTGATAAAATTTTAAAAGATTCTAAGAAACACAACTCATGTTATCGTACGACATAGGATTTGTCTACAGATGGACGGACGAACATGGTGAAACCAGTATACCCCCCTACAACTTCGTTGCGGGGGGTATAATTACTTATAATCTACCGCATTTACGACTATGATATGCTGACATTGTCACAGTAATAGCGTAAACACCAGAAGTCGTCTGTCGAGCATTTCAGATGTCAAGACACGAAAAAGACGGAACGTGGTCGGAATTGACATGATTCAAAACAACCGTATTACACTCCACTTATCAACCTTCAGGCAACTGGCATATAAAATGTATATTAATAGTCACCAATCAAAATCATCCGTTGATATTTTTAATTTCCCTCTCATTGAAAAAAAGTCTATTAATAGTCAACAATCAAAATCATTGTTTGTAATTTTTAATCTCCTTCTTTGAGATGAAAAAAACATACAGAACTAGTGGCTCCTCGGAGCCTGTAATCGCTCACCTGGCTCAAATTGGCCGTGTGGTTTTAGAGAATACCGTATTTACTGGTGTATAATGCGCAGGATTTTACCCAGATTATTTATTTTGTAGGAGGGATGCGCATTATAAACAAGAACAATGTGTTTCACTCTTTTTCAGACCGGAAAATTACATGTCGGCCATTTTTTTTTTCGTTTTTTTTTTTAAATTGTAGGAAAACGACATATTAAAACTTAAAACAATTAATATTTCTCAATATTATTCAAGTTTAAAGAATATAAATAGTTCTAATATTCACTCAGAAGAAGAGACAAGCTCAAAGCTATCAAAAATATATACGATTGACATTTAATTCTTACATTTCCGACCACGATTTTTTTCAAAAGTCCATGCGCATTATAGACACGAACAAGTTTTTTTCTGGAGATTTTCAAGGCCAAGAAGGGGTGCGCATTATGCACCAATGCGCATTATAGAACCCTAAATACGGTAGTATTATTTACCAACGCATGGGTGGATGATGGACAGACGCTAAGCGATGGCAACAGCTGATGGCAGTGTTTACACAGGTGTTTTTCCATGGAATCCTATGCACGCTTTGGACCCCATTGACCCCAGGATTTCATTGATACAAGTTTGAATCCTCATGATCCATCAGTGTTCTACACCAAATATTGCACTGACATTATTGGTTCTGAAGATTTTTAAATATTTAATCAACTTTACCCTATTGGGCCCCTTGTTGGCCTTTCCCCTAGCAAGGTGAAACTGTTGGATATAATTTTGAATGGGGACCATTATAGCAAAGTTTATGCCTAATTTGCATAATCTGTCAAAATCGACAAAAGTTCAAAGTTCATAAAAAATCACGTAATATATGTTAAAAAGCTCATAATTATACTTATATAGTTCAAATTTGAGTCCATCATGGCTTCAAATACAGCAGTTTTGACCATTTGATGTAATTTCTATTTTTAGTAATGGTGGCCATCTTGGATATTGAACAGCGCTGACGGACATAAATTTGAAAGGGGACCACATAAGGATCATTCAGACAAAGTTTGGTTGAAATTGGCCAAGTGGTTTCTGACAAGAAGATTTTTAAATGAGTTGATGCTTATTTATGCCTAATTTGCATAATCGGTAAAAATCTGCAAAAGTTCAAAGTTCATAAACAATCCCGTAATATATGTTAAAAAGCTCATCATTATGCTTGTACAGTTCAAATTTGGGCACATTCTGGGTTAAAATAGAGCAGTTTTGGCCATTTGAAGAAATTTCTATTTTTAGTAACGGCGGCCACCTTGGATATAGGACGGCACTGACAGACATAATTTTGAAAGGGGACCACCTAAGGATCTTTCAGACACAGTTTGGTTGAAATTGGCCAAGTGGTTTCTAACAAGAAGATTTTTAAATGATTTTTTGCTTATTTATGCCTAATTTGCATATTCGGTCAAAATCGACAAAAGTTCAAAGTTCATAAAAAATACCGTAATATATGTTAAAAAGCTCATCATTATGCTTATACAGTTCAAATTTGGGCACATTCTGGCTTACAATAGAGAAGTTTTGGCCATTTGAAGAAATTTCTATTTTTAGTAATGGTCGCGTCTTGGATGGAGAGCGTGGCTATCGGACACAATTTTGAAAGGGGGCCATCCAAGGACCATTCTAGCAAAGTTTAATCTAAATTGGCTCAGTGGTTTCTGAGGAGAAGATTAAAATGGGAAAAGCTAACGACACGACGACGGACGAAACCTGATGGCAAAAGCTCACCTGGCCAAAGGCTAAAAATAGGGGCTCCAATAATTTGCAAGGAATTATACATTAAAAATCTGTGATTTGAATGGCAATAAAGACAGTCATTGGGACCTATCAAAGAGTTTTAATATTATCACATGACTGCAGGTATTTCTCTGCCAGTTGACTCAGCCAGGATGAGTGCAGAATAATCGATGCATAATCAGTTGTGTTTTACCGACGATATCACCCCAAATTCTAATCATCTAATAATCTTTCAACACAAAGGTTAATTTTGTTTTCTAGTCTGTATCGATTACATTTTTTTAACTGCAGAGAAACATTTCTTAACAGAATTTCAGTGGCATCACACAAACATCTGCATCAAACAGATTTAAAGTCCAATGATTTACAAAGATTTTGAAGTTTGATTATCTGTAGATATGACTAATATGTATAAACAATCTGTCTTCACTTTGTACATCAATACAACTATTTTTCTAAATGTTATTTCACTCACTAATTGTCCCACCTACAAATGTACATATTTAATATCATGATTTCTCTCCCTTTAATATGACCTCAGATTTACAGTTATTCAGCTTGATATATAATTAATATCATGATTTCTCTCCCTTTAATATGACCTCAGATTTATAGTTATTCAGCTTGATATATATTTAATATCATGATTTCTCTCCCTTTAATATGACCTCAGATTTATAGTTATTCAGGTTTATATATAATTAATATCATGATTTCTCTCCCTTTAATATGACCTCAGATTTATAGTTATTCAGCTTGATATATTATATAATTAACATCATGATTTCTCTTCCTTTAATATCACCTCAGATTTATAGTTATTCAGCTTGATATATTATATAATTCACATCATGATTTCTCTTCCTTTAATATCACCTCAGATTTATAGTTATTCAGCTTGATATATAATTAATATCATGATTTCTCTCCCTTTAATATGACTTCAGATTTATAGTTATCCAGCTTGATATATAATTAACATGATGATTTCTCTCCATTTAATATGACCTCAGATTCAAAAGCTATTCAGCCTGATAGGTCTGTATGTACTGGACGGGTAGTTCACTTGATGTTGCAGTATGCTGGGAAACCAAATCCACATCACTGTAATCTCCAATAACATAGATGGTTGTTTCCGGTAAATCAATCATGGTTGCCGCTGTACCAGTGTCTCCGGAATTCAACACAAGATTCTGTAAGACGTTACCTAAAAGTACAATAGAAAAGATAATTAATGACAAACTAGAGGCTCGCCACAGCCTGTATCCCTCATCTGATGATTTCATAATTAATGACAAACTAGAGGCCCATCACAGCCTGTAACCCTCATTTGATGATTTCATGTATTAATGACAAACTAGAGGCCCACCACAGCCTGTATCCCTCATCTGATGATTTCATGTATTAATGACAAACTAGAGGCCCACCATAGCCTGTATCCATCATCTGATGATTTCATGTATTATGACAAACTAGAGGCCCACCACAGCCTGTATCCATCATCTGATGATTTCATGTATTAATGACAAACTAGAGGCTCACCACAGCCTGTGTCCATCATCTGATGATTTCATATATTAATAACAAACTAGAGGCCCACCACAGCCTGTATCAATCATCTGATGATTTCATGTATTAATGACAAACTAGAGGCTCACCACAGCCTGTATCCATCATCTGATTATTTCATGTATTGATGACAAACTAGAGGCCCTGCAACCACAGCCTGTATCCCTCATCTGATGATTTCATGTATTAATGACAAACTAGATGCCCACCACAGCCTGTATCCATCATCTGATGATTTCATGTATTAATGACAAACTAGAGGTCCACCACAGCCTGTATCCATCATCTGATGATTTCATGTATTAATGACAAACTAGAGGCCCACCACAGCATGTATCCCTCACCTGATGATTTCATGTATTATGACAAACTAGAGGCCCACCACAGGCACAGCCTGTATCCATCATCTGATGATTTCATGTATTAATGCCAAACTAGAGGCCCACCACAGCCTGTATCCATCATCTGATGATTTCATGTAATAATGACAAACTAGAGGCTCACCACTGCCTGTATCCCTCATCTGATGACTTCATGTATTATTGACAAACTAGAGGCCCACCACAGGCACAGCCTGTATCCATCATCTGATGATTTCATGTATTATTGACAAACTAGAGGCCCACCACTGCCTGTATCCCTCACCTGATAGATTTCATGTATTAATGACAAAACTAGAGGCCCACCACAGCCTGTATCCCTCATCTGATGATTTCATGTATTAATGATAAACTAGAGGCCCACCACAGCCTGTATCCCTCATCTGATGATTTCATGTATTATGACAAACTAGAGGCCCACCACAGGCACAGCCTGTATCCATCATCTGATGATTCATGTATTATGACAAACTAGAGGTCCACCACAGCCTGTATCCCTCATCTGATGATTTCATGAATTAATGACAAACTAGAGGCCCACCACAGCCTGTATCCATCATCTGATGATTTCATGTATTAATGACAAACTAGAGGCCCACCACAGCCTGTATCCCTCACCTGATGATTTCATGTATTAATGACAAACTAGAGGCCCACCACAGCTTGTATCCCTCACCTGATGATTTCATGTTTTAATGACAAACTAGAGGCCCACCACAGCCTGTAACCCTCATTTGATGATTTCATGTATTAATGACAAACTAGAGGCTCACCACAGCCTGTATCCCTCACCTGATGATTTCATGTATTAATGACAAACTAGAGGCTCACCACAGCCTGTATCCATCATCTGATGATTGCATGTATTAATGACAAACTAGAGGCCCACCACAGCCTGTATCCCTCACCCGATGACTTCATATGTATTAATGACAAACTAGAGGCCCATCACAGCCTGTATCCCTCGCCTGATGATTTCATGTATTATGACAAACTAGTGGCCCACCACAGCCTGTATCCCTCACCTGATGATTTCATGTATTATGACAAACTAGAGGCCCACCACAGCCTGAATCTATCATCTGATGATTTCATGTATTGACAAACTAGAGGCCCATCACAGCCTGTATCCCTCACATTGAGTTCAATAATTGCGTGGGTTCAATGAAGTTATAGTTTCGAAAGATTGATTGATTTTTGGTTACTAATTTTTGTCGGCAACACATATTTCAACCATACTCAGGGGGTTATGGTGTTAAACGCCACTTTCAACAATATTTCAGCTATATCGTGACGGTCAGTTTTATTGGTTGAGGAAACCAACCTGTCACAAGTCACTGACAAACTTTATCACATAATGTTGTATCGAGTACACCTTGCCTGAGCGGCGTCCGAACTCACAACGTTAGTGGTGATAGGCACTGATTGCATAGGTACAAGTTATAAATCCAACAACCACATGATCACGGCCATGACGGCCCCTGTGATAGTAATATAAACATAGATATCAGGGTTCACCACACTTGCAAAAAATAGGGAGACTTGACCTCTCCCTCAGAGAACATGAGGGAGAAGTGAAGACATGACAGGGGAGACTTCCAACAGTTTCATAGAGACATGTTTTTTGCCAAAATGTATTGTTTCGTCGTATCATTAAAAACAATTATTTGAAGTGTTCCTTTGCTAATATCTTTTTAATATCCTTCATATTTAATTCATCTGGAATTTGGTCAGTACAAATTTACAAATTTGCCGTGATTTTTTTGTCTCAACAATTAAATTTTCTCCATTGCTTGAATAAAGCCTTTTTCTCTCATTCTTATGTATTTTAACATTGATTACAATTGCTTTGTCAGTCACCTTTACCATAAAACAAAGATTATTTGCAAGAAAGGAGCAACTTGCAAAAAGAAACAAGGCGACTTTAATTTCACTTTGGAGTCCAGGGAGGGTGATTTCAGCTCATACAGGGCAAGAACTTCGCCCACTTCTTCTAAGTTTGGTGATCCCTGGATATCAAAGTTAGTATGCAGAACACGTTTCTGGAATAAATACAGATCCCTCAAAGTGTACATGGGCATCAATGCTCTTACTCTCAGGTCGGACATATCCCTCCCAAAATGTCCAACTCACTCCAGAGAAATGTCCGATAAATTTGAGTCAACACCCTCTACTAACTCGGAGTATTTGGTCGGACATTGTGGGTGCACTCCCGAGTATTTGGTCGGACGTGAGAGTGGATATTTAAAGATTTTTTTTTTACATTTCTCGAGGTGAACATGTCAAACATTTTGTGATCGATGTGTATTCGCACCAGGAAAGGTAGCTCAAAGGTCAATATTTGTCACGCTCGGGCACAACAGTCGTCGTTCGATGCATAGGAGTACCTCATAATCAAAGAATGCTATTGTACAACAATTGCGAGTTACACTGTTTGTGTTTCTTTAATCTGTTTAATTTTAATAGATCTTTCTAGTACATTTAAATTTTACGATTACAATCGGAATGCCAGAAATATCGTAACTTTTCTGAAATCGAAACTTTAAAATTATATACGAGTCCAGCCCTGGCTTGGATTTCTCAAAAAATCTTGAGTTTTCTTAACAAACCAACTTAAATTTGAGTAAAAACTTGACTTAAGTTTGTGTTTTTAAACTTGTGTTCGTGTGTTTTTTTATGAGGAGTTTGGTTTGTAAAGCCAGACATCGATGACATTCAAATCAGGCCATCTGTGGATGTCAAAAATTAAATAGATGGTAAACGGATGTTCATAGAATAAAATAATCAAGCTGTCAAAGCAATGTACATGTACTGTACATTCCAGTTGTACAATGAACCCCTGAATAAATCAGAATCCTGTAAAAAGTTTAGATAATTTATATTTTTTTCAAGCATTCTTCTTACCTTCTGTACTGGCAGACTGATTTCCTCCAATAACTCTTTGTTCTTCACTTGGCATTTCTTTTTTCTCTTCTCTTTCATTTGTGTTCCTTTTGCTATTTCTGTCACATGATAATGGACATTCAGACATTGCAATGTTGGTTTTGTGCTTGTCAGTAATCAAATGGTTATTCCATCTTACTTTGTCGATAAAACCTCTGTTGCATGCTCCACAAAAATATGGTTTCTGTTCCTGGTGGTTCCTTTCATGCTTCTGTTTTCGCAGTTCTGTCTTAAAGCACTTGTCACATTTTGAACATGTCCATGCTTTCTGTGTGGTATGTCTAATAAGATGCTGCTTGTATGAGTTAACTGAAGGGAAGAAGATCTGGCACTCTTCACACTTCCATAAAGTCTTTTTGTAATTGTCAATGTTTACTAGATTGGCATGACAACGAACTATGTGGTAGTCCAATCCTCCGACAGACCGGAAAACTCGCTCACAAAATCTGCATTTCAAGCCAGCGCCGTGTACAATTCTGTGGCTACGCAGAGTAGTCATTCTTTTAAATCTCTTGCCACATGTTTCACATACAAAAGGGAGATCATCATTATGTCCAATCATGTGGTTCTTTAATTTACATTTCAAAGCAAACCCTTTCCCACACACTTCACAAGTGTGTGGCATTTTGTCTTCGTGCTCTAATCGATGGTGTTTCATATTCGCATAATGACTTGCCTCAAAGCCACAGATTTCACATATATAACTTATACCTTGATGATGGACATTCTTCACGTGTTGCTCTAGGAGATCCTTCGTAGGAAAACTTTCCTGACAAAAGCGACACATGTTTGGTTTGTCCCATTCATGTGTTTTTAAGTGCTCTTCGTACTTTTCATTTTCGAAATATTTCAGACACAACTTACATATTCGTTCATCTTTAGCTTTGTGAAAATTTCTATTATGACGTTTAAGGTAATGTAGTGTCTCATACGACTTACCACACTTTTTACACACGTACGGTGTTATGGGCTTCTTCTTATTGTGTTCGTCTTTGTGTTGATTGTAGTCAAATTCGGTGTCAAAGAATTTATAGCAGTGCAAACAAATATGCCTATGTTCATCATGAATGTCTTTAAGGTGTGCATATAGAAAACCCTTCGTTAAAAATTTCTTGGGACAAAGCGGGCATATGGAGTATGCATTCGTAGGGGTACATCCGTGTTTTCTTGTTTCATGTCTACTACAGTTGCTTAACGTTACAAATTTCATGTCACAAAATCTACATTGATACAATGTATCATTAGTATGAGTTTCAATGTGTTTTTCTAATTCGCTTAAAGCTCTAAACGATGCCTTACAACGAGGACATTTGATCATCTGACATGTTACTTTATGTCGGTTGTATCCTTTCATTGTATAAAAAGCCAACTTACAAGTTGGGCATTTTATAGTTGCACCGACACGCTTTCGATTTCTCTTTATTCGGCTTCGTACATTGTTCAAGTAATTTGCCATCACATAGTTCTTATCTAATATGCTACCAGAAGGAGATGACTTGACCTTTGAACTGACCCTTGACCCTTGTTCCCAATCATCATCAGAGCCAGCATAAACTTCAAATGGAACAAATGGTTTCTCATCTGGAAATGTTTCTGATTCATTGTCTTCAAACTCAAGTGTGTCCTTGACCCCACTTAGTGGATTGACCTTGACCTCTTCAGATACAACTTGATTAAACACAATTTCATCACTTGTCGAATGAATATTACACTTTGTTGTATGTGAACTCTTGACACTTTGATCTTCAGTGACTGTGAATTGCATCAAGTCATCACTTTTATAAGGGTCTATTTTATCTAACTTTACATAACATTCCATCTTATGAAATTTCTTTGGTTTAGGATTTCTTCTTGTACGAAGTCTAGCACTCAGAACTTTTCTCTGATTGGGCACAATTTCACTCTCCTGATGGGACCTCATACAGCTTTGCTTAGTATTAGAATTTGAATGACTACCTGAAGTGTGACTACTCATTTCACTTTCCTGATGGGACATCATGAAGCTTTCCTTGGTATTAGGATTTGAACGACTAACTGAAGTGTGACTACTCATTTCACTTTCCTGATGGGACCTCGTACAGCTTTCCTTGGGATCAGAATTTGAACTACTAACTGAAGTGTGACCATTGATATCGGCAGCAGATTTTGCAATATTACTTGAAGAATTGTCACTTAGTAACTTAAGTCTCTTATTTGCTAACAATAACGCTTTATTTTCAATGCTCTCAAATTTTATTTTCTTTGATAGAAATTTTCTTCCATCATTTTCTTCCAGAAAAGATTTTGAAGATGACTTTTGATCTTTCTTTGACCTTAATGAAGCAGCATTATTAGAGTGTAACAGGTCAGGGGTCATATCTTTATTTGGAGAAACATGTGCCGTCATCTTTGGTAATTCAGTTTGTGTGCTGGTCATTGGTGTTTTAGTTGGTTTGCTGGTCTTTGGTGGTTCATGTTGGGTCGGGTCAGATGTCAAGGAGTCAGAGGAAATGTTCTCTTTTGGTGAATTTCGTTCTGATATTGCATCACATTTCATCTGTAGACTGTCATAGGAACGGACAATTTCAACTCCTGACAAATCACTTGGGTCGTGGTCAACATCTGTCAAATCTATTGTTGCTGTTTCCGCAGTATTTCTGGTAGACTCTGAACAAATATCTGTAAGTTTTTGGACCTTTTCTTTTTCAATTTCTTGTGAATGACGCTGATCTGAAAGAAACTAGAGGCTCTTAGGATCCTGTAATCGATCACCTTGTTTTCAATTTGATTTCTAAATTTCAATGAAAAATTACAGCTGATTATTTTTTTGCCATTATAAATTTCTGCTAATAATAATGGCAGCCATATTGGATCGTATTCAGCTCAAGTTTCTGTATAAATCAGTTGAAAGAAAATTTGCATAGAAAACCCCCAAATATATGCTAACTACTTATTGTCATGTAGGTGCTGTTAACATTTGAGCTTATTTTGGCTTATAATAATAGACAATTAAAGAAATTTCTATTTTTAGTAAAAGCTACCTTCTTGAATGGAGGGAGTTGGGCTGTCAGATACAAAAGTTGACCATCCAAACACCATTCCAGCCAAATTTGGTTTCATTTGGATTAGTGGTTTTAAATGTCATCTTTTATTAAAATATGCCTAATTTGCATTAGGGCTGTTCCAGAATTAAATGTGTGGGAGGGTCGGAACATTTTTGTTTACATGGGTAGTTGGTTTTTTGATAAATAAAATTGTGTGGGTGGTAGGGGACATCCAAATAAAAATGTCATGCCTGGTTGGTAAATTAAAACCTACACAATTAATTTGTGTAGTTCTTCCTCAGTTTTAAGACAATTACTGCCACTTTTATGCCACCGAGAATGCTGACAACCATCAAGAAATCCGAAACGCGTCACGTTTTTTTTCCCCTCCCTTTTTTTGTAATTGCATTATCTCCCCTGTCACCGGAAATGGAAATTGATTTATCTCCCCTTCACCATGGAGTCTGTTTATACAATAAAAATACATGCTAAAAGCCTTCACAGATGTAATTGACAACAAGAGCAACGCAAAGTGTGGTGTATCCCCTCGCCTAAACATTTGACCCGGTGACCTTGACCTTGAAAATCAATAGCCCATTAGGGTTCCAGATTCTTTTAAGGACTAAGTATGTACCAAGTTTGGTCAAAATCCATTGAAGGATGTTGATTCTAGGGAAGTTCACAAGGGTGTTATGTGGTAAAAATTTGACCCAGTGACCTTGACCTTGAAAATCAATAGGGTTCCAGATTCTCTTAAGGACTTTAGTACATGTATGTATCAAGCTTGGTCAAAATCCATTGAAGGATGCTGATTCTAGAGTGTCCACAAGGATGTTACGGAAGCACGGATGAATGGAAGGAAGGAAGGACGGTAGTGTTACTATATCCCTTCGCAACTTCATTGGCGAGGGGATAACATGGGGACATATACTATAAACCAAATTGCAATTTTTGAAATTGAATTTTATAGGTGGTGGTTTTTAGGTTACAATTTTTTTTGGTGGGTAGTGGGGGTGAAAAATATGTGCCTCCCCCCACACACACATTTAATTCTGGAACAGCCCTTATCAGTATAAATCAACTAAAAGAAATATTTCACAGAAAAACCCAAAATACTTGCTAAGCTACTCATGTAGCTACAGTTAAATGTTATGCTCATTTTAATTTATAACAAGGACAACGCAAAGCGTGGCATATCTCTTCGCCTAAAAATTTGACCCAGTGACCTTGAAAATCAATAGGGTTCCAGATTCTATTAAGGTCTAAGTATGTACCAAGTTTGGTCAAAATCCATTGAAGGATGTTGATTCTAGAGTGTTCACAAGGATGTTATGTGATAAAAAATTTGATCCGGTGACCTTGACCTTTGACCTTGAAAATCAATAGGGTTCCAGATTCTCTTAAGAGTGTCCACAAGGATGCTATGGAAGGACGGAAGGACGGTAGCGTTACTATATCCCTTCTCAACTTCGTTGGAGAGAGGATAATAAAGCAGCAATGAACGATTGAAGAAATTTATATTTTTGCTAACAGCAGACATCTTGATTCAATGAATAGAGGCGACAGAGCAGTTAGAAACAATTTTGAAAGGGACACACTACAGGACCATCCCTCCCAGGTTTGAATTCATGTGGTTCAGCAGTTTCAGAGGAGAAGATTTAACTATGAAAGTGGACGACGTATGACAGACGTCAAGTGATAGAAAAAAGCTCACATGTCCTTGGGCCAGGTGAGCAAACAAGCGATGGCAAAAGCTTATATTGCATTTTGTCAGGTGAGCTAAAAAGCAAATACTCTGATAACTTTCTAAACCAGATAATATTGAGACCAATATTTTTGGTCAGAATATTGAGTAAATCGTTGTTAAGGTGGTACGTATACCATACACTTCAGGTAAAATTTGATCTGCTCATTTAATTTTCTTACTTTTTTGGCAGTGTGTTTGAATATATCCACTGTAATAAATATTAAAATTTTAACAAATTCCAACCAACAGACTCAGAGCTAAACATTCACTAGCCAAATAGCAGCTTTTCTCTCTGTGGTTTTGATCACCGAGATGCTTGAAATCAAAACGTTCAACTGATTTTAAAGAGTTATTTCGCTGCAGTGTTAGGTACCACCTTAATTAATGCCAAGTGAGCAAATTATCTATTTATGAAATGATGATATTTGTTTGTTTTGTACTAGAATTAGGGCTATGGTGTTTAACACCACTTTCAACAATATTTCAGCTATATCATATGGCGGTCAGTTTTATTGGTGGAGGAAACTGGAATAACCAGAGAAAACCACCGACCTGTCGTCGGTAATGGACAAAGATTTTCACATAATATTGCATCGAGTACACCTCGCCATGAGCAGGATTCAAACTCATAACTTCAGTGGTGATAGGCACTGATTACATGGGTATTGTAAATCCAACTACTATATGATTACGATCATGATGGCCACAGATTTTGAAGAAGCTTGTTCACAGAATCAAAAGTGCTGACATGTGGCCGAGACCACTCTGGCATATTATCCTGATTCCAAGCCTGTCTTTTTCTTTATACAGTGAAACCTGCCTAAACAAGACAGACTTTACAGTCCTATCTACTAACTGTCTATGTAATTTGAACCTGTGTAAACCAAACACCTGTCTAAACTGAACAAATTCTTGTCCCAGGGGTGTGGAATTGCCATGCCCGACTCGTCAGACTCGTACAAAGAACCTGCCGGACAAGTGGATTTTCCTGGTTAGCTTGTCCGGGGACAGGTAAAAATCAACAAATAGAATTATTTTTAATTAAAGTACTCTGGAAAGACAATTCCTCAAATGATATTATATCGTAAAAATTGACGGTTATATAGATAAATGTTGGGTTTCTTTTATTTGAAACCATCACGTCAGTGGTGTTCCAAAAGCAGCTAAAAATAACCAGAATTGTACTAGTATTACGACCCGATTGCAATGATAATTGTACTGTACTACATTTACTTAACGATAACCGGGACCATGTAACAGGTTTTTACTGGAGTTCCGAATGTGACGTTTCCTTGCTTGTCCATAGCTTTTCATAAACAAACAGGTCCTTACATCCGTGAACATATAATACAAATCGGGTTGCAGTCGTTACAATGAACAAATATTTGATAATAAAAAAATAAAAGACTGGGAATGATTCTGGCCACAATGAACATCACGAGAAAGTTAAACGCAAAACTCTAGCGGAAAAGGACACAAAATGTGAGGGAAAACACCCAAGTGACTAGCCGATTTCTCATGTTTAATGCTGGATTCTGATGGTGCCTCATATTGAAATATCTGCAGAATATACTCTGATTTTGCCGACAAGAAAATCATTAATGTTTATTGGCAAAATCGTGGACAGAATGGATACCTATCTTCCCACCAGTCATCTGTAAAGTATGAAGACACCACTAAAACTAAATACTAGTAAATGATTGTTTTGATTAATAAATCCATTGTCAGGGTTAATCAAAATGAACTTCATTAATACGAGATTTTTTTTCAACACAGCTTATTCTGTATCTAAAAACAACCCGCTATTCTCTGACTGCATATTCCTATCTGAAATCCAAAATTAAAATGGCCTTCATATGGGCAGTGATCACTTAGGCAGGGATGTTTGTGTTAACTTTATTAAAACTATATTTCAAATTTTATGCAATGATGTAATAGACAATATAAACAAGTTCAATTTAGCAACTGTGTTTATAAGTATCAAATGTTTGTACAAAAAACAGGACAAGTAGGATTTTTTCCGGACAAGTACCTTTTTTCAGATGACTTGCCCGGGGACAAGTAGAACATTTCAGTATTTCCACACCCCTGCAAAGGAGTTCGGCTTTGACAGGTTTTACTGTACTTAATGCTGTTGCCTAGATAGAGAAAAGACAAAATACTTGGATTTTAAATTGTAAAGAGGCCATTGTCAGTAACCCACAGCTGATTATGCTCCAATTACTATATACTTGTCACTTGTATTTCAGATTTAGCTAGCATTGTATTGTTTGTATGTCAGGTTTAGCTAGCATTGTATTGTTTGTATGTCAGGTTTACCTAGCATTGTATTGTTTGTATGTCAGGTTTACCTAGCATTGTATTCTTTGTATGTCAGGTTTACCTAGCATTGTATTGTTTGTATGTCAGGTTTACCTAGCATTGTATTGTTTGCATGTCAGGATTACCTAGCATTGTATTGTTTGTATGTCAGGTTTAGCTAGCATTGTATTGTTTGTATGTCAGTTTTACCTAGCATTGCATTGTTTGTATGTCAGGTTTACCTAGCATTGTATTGTTTGTATGTCAGGTTTACCTAGCATTGTATTGTTTGTATGTCAGGTTTACCTAGCATTTTATTGTTTGTATGTCAGGTTTAGCTAGCATTGTATTGTTTGTATGTCAGGTTTACCTAGCATTGTATTGTTTGTATGTCAGGTTTAGCTAGCATTCTATTGTTTGCATGTCAGGTTTAGCTAGTATTGTATTGTTTGTATGTCAGGTTTAGCTAACATTGCATTGTTTGTATGTCAGGTTTGCCTAGCATTGTATTGTTTTATATGTCAAGCTTAGCTACAATTGTATTATTTGTATGTCAGGTTTAGCTAGCATTGTATTGTTTGTATGTCAGGTTTAACTAGGATATAATTGTTTGTATGTCAGGTTTACCTAGCATTGTGTTGTTTGTATGTCAGGCTTAGCTAGCATTGTATTGTTTGTATGTCAGGTTTAGCTAGCATTTTATTGTTGGTATGTCAG
>MJUT01057118.1:70133-98771 GCA_002080005.1 Gigantidas platifrons
CATTATATATGTATGCCGACTGACAGTCACATAAAGACTGCTTACTAAATTGCCATCAAACGTCATTATAGACAAGTTTGACATCACAAAAAATGCATTCCTAACAAAATTAGGATTTTTTTTTAGGTCAGATCAGGACAAGACCTGATTAAATTTAATTATTGCTGGATCTATCACACAAATTAATTCAACATCTCTGGAAACTTTTTTTGCGTACCCATTCCCCTTTAAGAGTTTAAATGATAAGTACATGTAGGTAGTTAATTCCTGTTTAGAAAATGTGGGAGTTTATCAGTGGCATAAAACCTCCACAAAAGAGGAAGACAGACAAAGATAAAAATTCATACTGCTACAAGTATTTAAAAAGCCTGTATATCAGGTCCGAATGTTTTTATTTTTATTTTTCATCGACTGAAAAATAAAACTGGGCCCTTAAAAATTTAGCTGGGCCCCTAGAAATTAGAAGTCAGTAGCCCAGCTGGCTACTGGGAAAAAATAGTTAATTTGCATCCCTGTCCCTTAAAAAAATAATTCTACTTAAAGTAACCATGCATGGATGATGATCCACAACTCCAAGTAATGATAATTATTATAGATCATTTTAATTTACATGCATTATAAATGTTCCTTTATACGAAAATCATACCCGTTCATATTTTGTGCAGTTATTGGTGACCGATTCATATATTAGATAACAATTCAATATAAACATACAAACACATCATAGCATAAAAACTGCATATAAATCAGTGCCGGGGATATTTTATAGAATAATTTTATTTAAAAAAAAAAATGTCTGTGTTGTGCTATGGAAATGAAACTAGGTTGCTAAGAAAAATGGTTTATGGTGTTTAACGCCCCTTTCAGCAATATATCGGTCAGTTTTATTGGTGGAGAAAACTGGAGTACGCGGAGAAAACCACTGACCTGTCACAAATCACTGACAAACTTTATCACATAATGTTGTATCGAGTACACCTAAGGAAGAATTTTTATCGTAAGTGTAATTTTAGTCGTAAGATAATCTTTGTGAAAAGGACTTAGGAATCGTCGTCAGATAATCTTAAGTGAAAAAGTTAGGACTATAGTTACGAATTTTTGTGAAAAGAGCAGCAGGTGATTTGTTTCACTTCATTGATTTCTGTCTACATCAAACAAGTGTTTTACCTGGTGATAATTAAAATCTATAAATTCTATAAAATTAAAATAAATATTAAATAAGGCCACAAAAAAAAAATATGTGTGTTTCCGATTGCATTGTCTTCAAAATTAGGGTCGGTAGGTAAGGATTTTTTTTTTTTAAAGCTACAAGTACACTCCTTCTGAAATCACACAAATTTGTTTCTTTCTTTCTTACTACAGCTAATTAATTATTTGACATGCAGTACAAAGCGTCAGTCAAGCATCTATTATTGAAGTCCAGATTAAATATATTAGGGACAGACCATTTAACTTCCAAGAGGGGGGAGGGGGGGGTTATGGGTTTTTTTCTAAAAAAAATATTCTGATTCCCAATGTTGCTGAAAAAAATATTCTGATTTTGATGGAGGGAAAAAAAAAATCTGATTCAGAGTTTTTGTCATATAACCTAATGCAAGGATAAATCCTTGCCTATAATGTTAAATTCTGGAAAAAAAAATTGCACTTTGCCCAACAAAAAAATTAATATTTGTAACTCTTGTGTTGTTCGAAAAAAAAAAATTCTGAAGGAAAAAAAAACCATAACCCCTCCCATCCCCCCTCCCCCTTTGCAAGTTAAATTGTCGGTCCCTTAGAGAGGTTCATATCCCTGCATGGATTTTTGTCATTTTGATAAAACGTTAAAGGCAGATTTATTTTCTTTTTCGGGAAATTCCCCATACTGCTATAGTTTTTTATGCTTCATGTTGGGTACGGAACCGTAGAATAGGACCATAACAACTACGGTTCCGCAGGTTTCTCGACACCCAACGGATATGAGCGGTTTAAACGAGTCTTATGTCGACTAGACGGTAGACCCTTGGCCTTGACCTACATTTCAGTCACTACACGACACTAGCTTGGCGCACATGTAATGATGTATATGCTCATAATAAAATTCCCCACTCATGTCACCCATACGGTTGAGATAATTTCATAGTTCAAGATTTTTTTTTGCATTCATTTCATTTGTATGTGCTAAATAATTATCAACTTTGTGTTGTAGACGAGCAATAACAAATATTTTTAACCACGCGAGAAAATTATCTTTGCGAATGTAGGTCACTCAGTATCAACTTGTAAAGCTGTTACAATTACGACCTGTCTTCAAGTTCTATGCAAATAACATCCTATTTGTTTTGAGGGGAAACTGTTTGGGTATGTGCATATGTTCACATGAAGTAAAAACAACATATATTACCTTACAAATAACCTACCACAAGAAAAATGGCGTTCAAAAATATTTTTTAGCGGAAGTCTTGGAAATAGAAAAAAACAGGAGTTCATAACCCGAAGCTTCTTCTTCTGTTCGTATTAACCTCCAATCTAGGAGCACCAAGAGTCTTTCGAATCTTGTAGAGTCAATAAGGGATTTATTCCTCAGGTTTTTCGTTATAATCACACTCTGTCAACATATATACAGTTTATGTTATATGTACATGTACATATTCCTCCTTCATTCCTGATCAGTGAATTTAAAACACTTATAAAAACAGGATGCAAGGAGACCAACTTACTGTCATCTCCACACATACATATATACAAAACTAGAGGATATCAATATGATATCCCAACATTAAATTTCCCTTATATGACTGATTCTTAATCAGTATAGAGTTCATTACCTATCCTATATCAATTTTTCATTCTGTAATTTCAGACGTCTGACATATAACTGGTGACCAAATTATGTTGTAAGTCTGGTTATGGAATCAAGTTGTTTTTCATCAAAGAGTAAAAAAGAGTAAAAAGAAGACATTTTGTATATTATCAAAGTCGACATACATTTTGTAAGTGTAAAATAAGAACATTTTATAGTGCTTAACCGAGAACGTTAAAATATTTTTACAAGTTTTAACTTGGTGTTCCTTATTGGAAGGAGTTTCGTTTCGTTTAGTTTTCAGGTAGCTTCCTCCATAAGTTGGAGCACTCCAATTTCCATTGAATAAAAGCACAATGATTTTAAAAAGTCGTAAAATAGTTCAGTATACTATATCACGATAAGATAAAAGTTCATTCTCTGACCTTATAAAAGCGCCTTAAAAGTTTACATGTAGCACATAAAAGCACAATGATTTAAAAGAAAACAAAATCGTAAAATAATTCAGTATATCATCACGATTGGATAAAGTTACGAAAGAAAGAAAGAAAGAAAGAAAGGTTTGAAAATAAAACGATATTTTTTTTTATTAATAACTTGAAAACGACTGAATTTATATAAGTCTAATATTTTAGAATTGATTATTAGATTTACTAATAGTTAGTACTATTGATATATTTCTTTAAAAAATAGTTGAATATTATTCGAATCTTTTATCTTTTTTAAAAGGCCGATGGCGATGACAACAAATTTAGACTCTTACTAACATTCACACGTTTTGAGAATTTCAAAATCATTATTTTTCAATTTTGTCTTTAATGTTGGCAAAAATCGCAATTTACTACCACAACTTTGTTGTTCTATGAAAACCAAGAATTTTGTGCTAAAAATAAATATATATGCAATCCCCGATTTTTTTTAAAGACTTATGAAAATAACATTTTCAACGTACCTTTATTTGAAACTACAAAATGAATATGTACACGAAACCCCAAAATTATGCTTAATGTATACTTATAGAATATATCAGAAATGTGTCAAAACAAAATTATATCACTCTGTTCAATAATGTGTTTTGATTTAAATTTTAATTGATTTAAAATTAAATTAAAAATCAAGTATGATTCCATCTATTTTCACCTCAGACAAATTGTCGACAGTGGCGACATCACAGTAAGTAATTGACCAATCGATCATTAGCATATTTGATATGAAGAAAAATTTAGGTGGTGAAGTAAGCGAATAATCCAGTCGTTATATTCCGTTTTCCTACGATTGCTATACTGATTGTCAATAGAGGACACAGTAAGCATTCGAGTTAACGGTAAAGAGAAACAAATTTAAAGTGGAGCAGGAACTGCCTACCCTCCCGGAGCACCCAAGTTCACCCCCGGTTTTTAGTGGGGTTCGTCGGTGTTACTCGATCTTTAGTTTTATATGTATGTTTTGTCGTTCGTTATTTGTTCTTTTGTGCTTTTTCTTTTGGCCATTGTGTTGTCTGTTTTTCTTCGATATACGGTTTCTGGTTGCCCCTTTGGTATCTTCAAACTCTTCTAAAATACCTCGGGATTCTTCATAGACTATAAAGTATATTGATTTATTTGATATCTACCAACAGTAGTTAATTATATAGTAATCAAACTCACCTATGAATGTTTATACCAAATCAGATCTATATTTTGATTTTCTTCAATCTTTTTTTTTTTTTTTTTTTATAAGTAATAGTCTTTATTCGTAAGCAATACAGCTCATAGCATATAATTATATCACAAAATGATAAAGCATCAGTGAAATACACAAATTAATTAAATGAGCAATGCAATAAAACAAACATAGTAAAAAAACGGCAGAGAAAATGTAATATTACTTACACATTATTTCTAATTTTTTCTGCCAGACACAAAAAATTACCAAGGTTATTTGATTCTTTGACATTATGAACAGACATTAGTTGAACAAGTTTAAATGAAGATGGTCTTCTCCAATAATATGGTTTAATGTAAATATTTCTAATATTGTCATATTTTTTACAAACTAAAATAAAATGATATTCATCTTCAATGATATTCTCATAAAATACATTACAAGTATAACGCATATTTCTTTCTATGTTATACAAACTTCCAGTTTTAATACTCAAACTGTGTGAGGACAAACGATATTTGCTTATAAAAGTTTTATAAATATAATTAACAGGGCGATCTAGATAAAACTGTAGCCCATATGGCCGGGTCATAAACAAATCTATATAAGACACATTTTGGTGATTCATCATAGAATGTTACCATTTCACTTATAAATCTAGCTTCAACCCTTTCTCTAAATTGACATAAAAATACATTTACATTATTTACACATTGGTTTAACCAAACATCTTAAAATCCATATAAATATAATATATCTTATATTACATGCCCAATTAAATGTATCATTATATCTTAAACAACATCTCTCATACATATCTTGATAACAATTATACAATATACAATTTTCCGAAGTCAACAGTTTAAACCAGTATTTTATCATTCAATGAAGTTAAAAAATACTTATTAAATTGAATGTTCTAAAATTGCATAACTTGAAATAGCGCAGTACCTAAATTTATTGGCGGAATCTTCAATTAGATAGTAGTAGTTCTGGACAGGTTATCGTATTTTAGAAATCGAGGTAAAATCCGGACGATTCATAATTTATAGTAATGGCCTTACCGCCTTCGGTTATTAAAAACCCGGATTTTTCGAAAAAAAAAACAAAAAAAAACAAAACAGAATGTGTTTATCAATTGATATCATGGCCTATGATTTGTCATTATCCAATAAATTAATATTTGAATCACATGTCATTTTATACGTGTTTAGATTGGTTTAAAAAGTTGAGGTTATTTGTCAATGTACGGAATCGAAAAATAGACGTCGTTCTCCAGTCGTCGCATGCCGTTGTCATCAAGTGATTTTCTTTAAATGAGGCACCTTTGCGGGATTATTTAAATTTATTTCCGATTATTTGCCTTATTTTGAAAAAAATTAATATAGTTTTCAATATCATTTATTTAACAAACAAAAAATGAATTAATTTATAAAGATTGATCGAAATTATTTGTTCTGTTCATTCGAAATAACCTCAGTCAGGTTGTACACCGCGGGTTACCAGGTGTGTACAACCTGGTTGAGGTTATTTCTTCATGAACCGAACAAAAATTGCCATCAATCCTTAAATATCCTGTGATTGGTCATGATTGTGAAAACCCTCCAATGGCTTAAACTATCTATAAAAAATCTATTTAAAGTGAATAATACCCATATAACCCAGTCATTAATTTCTGATCCCCTACGATAGCTGCCTGTGAGACGATTGTCGATAGAAGGCGCAGTAATCATTCCAGTTAGATAATATCTGGTAATAATAGAGGCAACTTCGGAAAAGAAATACATAATTTTTTTATCTTCCCGGATTACCATCATTTCTAATCCGATGTTGATTACAGAAGAAGTGACAAAGTTGATTTGGATTTTGTTTTTTTTAAACTTCTTTGTAATCCAGTTGTCCTATATATTTCAGAAATACATTTGATATTTTCCAATCATATATTGATGTATGTTTGTACGATTTTACCATTATTAGCTGAATATTAGAAAAAATGTGTGAACATTTTGTTTTTACGAAGGCATGAGGTGGCATTACCAAACACTCAGATTAACACTATAAAGTGATGTAGACCACATTTGTTATAATGGGGTTCTACATGCTTGCCCTTTATAAATAATAAAATCTTTGTGCATTTTATATAACATTATTTAACAATGTCACAGTTAGGCGAACATTAAAAAAGATCCATGTTACAAAGGGAGATAATCCATGATGTATACCCCCAAACAATTTTATTACCCCCTGGCCCTGCTATTATTATGAAGAGCAAGTCATACTGTGTCATAGCATCATAAGATGGCTCTTTCGCCTAAGTCAAAATGCAATGTGTATAGTATGGGCACTGAAATGGAATATATTGTGCAGTGTCCGAAATTCGATAAGAACCTAATTTCGATAGGTCAGTATTTTTAGTGTCGCATTCGGATACTGATGACGTCACCACCCGGAACTTTTTGGTATAGAACGACCTAGTGTTGACGTCTACCACAAGTAAACAAAAATCTAGAAAATGTCTTTAAAAGAAGTGAGTAACTTATTTTATTCCTCCTAGACTAGAAAAACTATGTTTTCACTAATACCATTTTATTTGACCGCAAAACGTTGATTTTCCTCATGAAAACTGAATTAGAATCCACTGAACTGTCACTGTCTTGATCGTCTGCCTCTACGCTAATATATTCTAAAAATAGAACATAGAGGAATCCCTGTCCAAAAATAAAACGTTTGGAAAGCCAAAGGTGTCATGTTATGAAATTGTTCAAATGACGTTCAGAGACATCTTTAAAGAGTGGCAACTTACAGAAGTAAGAATAAAGTGCTACCAATGAAAAACTAATTAAATCTATGATTTTTTTGTAAGTTTATGTCTGTATATTTATTTTATTTTAAATTAAACATGTTTTCCATTAAAAAAAATCTCGAATTTTATCAACTACAATCAAAGGTCATCTTGAGGCTTCATAAGATATTCCATTTTTCTCCATTTTTCTATATTTCTATACAGTCTGCAATTTTTGAGAGAGAAAAAAAAATATTTGAAAAAAATATATACTTCACAGTATCTTCGAACTTGGTGATTAGTGTCGACATTTTTTTGGGCCGAGATATATCGGGGACGACTATTTTAGGGCCGAATGAGTTGGAATATCTCCCCTATCGAAATAAGGATACGCCATTTTCTTTCAAGTAAAAACAACGACACACTTCATAAAATTGACACCAGTCAAACTGTTTATCGGATGTTTCTTCTTTTTTGCACAGTTAAACAACTATATTAGTAATTTAAGTTTATTAAAGTATTTCATACAAAAAATCTACGGGAAGCTTGACATAAGCCAATAAATCGTTACGTTATCGAAATTTGGTAACGCCATGATAGTCTACATTCATTCATGCTTTTTTGTTTCCAAAATATTGACCAGTTTGGCAGTTAATCGTGTAAAAAAAAACGGATTGCCATGTATTATAAAGCTTGTCATAATATTGTAAGACTTCTGTTTTCATTTAATTGCAAAATCTTGATAAAGTTTTTTTGATTGTGCTTTTGTTCAATCCAATTCAATTCAATATTTTAATGGAAATAGCACAGTATATTGGCGTGATCCAATTAACATTACATCACATGATAAATAGTCCGAGATTCCTCTGCCGTCCGACAGCTTATTTAGAACTTGCTGTTCAACGACAACAGCAAGATGTAAATAGTCGTCGAATGGCAGAGGAATCTCGGACTAATGATAAAAGACAAGATACAAGATACAACTTGTCGGACGGCAGTGTCCATACTATACATTGCATTTTGACTTAACAGCCAAAATCAGTTAAATGGGACCACATAGATATGAAATCTTCAAAAAATCAGTTTTCATTGAGACCAAAATCTCCATTAAAACATTAAACCTCTATGTCTTGAGGTTTCACTGATAAATCAAGAGCACCAAATATTGAGATTTGACATATTTTTTTTGCTATCAAAGTAATCACATATTTTTATGCTGTGAATTACGTTACATACAACACCCTGTGATTTATATTCCTAGAACTACCAAATGGAGCATTAAATCCTATGAAAAGGTCATTTTTAAAGAACTACAATGTACATTGTATATGACTATATTATTTGGAAATTCATTATAAATTTCCAGACATAATACTCTATGTTGATCTTCCTAGCTTTTATTTGACAAACTTTAAACAATGTTCTGAAAATTTTAAGCAATAAAAAAACGGATGAAGATGCATAGCTGATGAATTGTAAATAATAATTTTAACAAAGACAATAACACTGAATTTTGAACTACAGAAACACACTTGTTTCTTATTTTCAGTGATCGATTTTGATACCTAAGCATAGAAAATTATTTCAGGTCTTGGAAAATTACTATAAAAAGTAACGTACAATGTAGTTCACGTGAAATTTACGTTTTTCGCAGTATATGGAATAGTAGTGAGAGAATAACACCTACACTTTCTGACAGCAAGAAAATGTAGTTTCAATGCTTGGAACTTTAAACAACTGCCTTAAATAGATACTAATTGTGCAAAATCGTAATTTAATTTGATTGAAAAAATTATCTTCACTTGCATGCAAATGAAACTTTTATCATTTCAAAGTAAACCAACAAATAAACTAATATGTAATTCTAGTGAAAATCTTAGAATGTTTAAGGTTTATAGACATGTAGAAATTGCTGAATAAACACATAAAAACAATTAATTTAGTCCACCCAAGACTCAAGTTGAATGGTAACGTATTTCACATAGATCAGATAGTTTACAAAAGGTAAGATTTCTGTCTCCTCTTAAAAGAATGATGAAGATTCAACATATAAATAAAATTTTCAGTAAAAGCTTAATGAAATTTCACGACAATGTTCCTCCCTGTTACTTTATTCTAACATATATATCATATGTTAGAAATGAGAAACCCTATATAAAAAGATGTAGTGTACATATGAGTTCTTATTATATAATATAGACGGATACTGTTAGCATGACTGTGTATTCTTCCCTTTTCATAAATAAATAAATACATAGATATATTGCAAAACCATACATGGAATTAAGCGTTATTCTCATAATTGAACATTGCAACAGTTTAAAAAATATTCAGTGAAATAGGTTACTGGTATTAATTAAATAATCAACGGAATGTATGGTGCAATCTTTAGCTCAGTGTTGTTATTTTTCTACATGTGGAAGTGGGGTACATTTTAGCTTCACCATATGTAAATATGGAGTTCCATTTATTATTTACAATAGTAACTCATGCAAATTATGAAATTCAGCATGTTTTTTAAGAAAGCCCTGGTGCTTTCATTTCATTAAAACAGACTAATTTATTGCTTTTCCCAACGAAAAACTCTTCTGCATTCGACGAAGCTTAATACTTTATAATGAATTCACTGTCATATTCTAAGCATGCAGTTTAATTTACAAAAGTGGATACGAGTAAGTTCATATTGTATGTATCTGGTGAACTACGTTACCATATGTGAATTACGTTATGTGTGTTCGTGTGAGTAACTGAGTAAATTGACAATACTTTCGATATGACAGTTCTTGATTTTCTATTTATAATTTGAGGGATGTTTATTCTCTTTTATTTTCATTTGCCCTTATCATACACATCATTATTAAGATACCAATCGTGGTATTTAAAATGCTTACCCCAAAACGCACTGGTTTTAATATTTCACTTAAATATCAAAATAAATGCAATTTCCAACTAACATTTGTCTGCAATGGATATTTCCAGTAGAAAAACAGTGCTAAAGGAAATATTTTATGAATAATATTAAGTTTTGATTTGTCATACATTTGTAGTAGCGTAATTCACTTTTAAACATTGTAAATACTTATCTTGTTAAAAGCATGAGATAACAAGAATATTTTTATGTACTAATAATCGGGACATAAACATTCTTCTGTCACAGGGATGATTTTATTATTCTTGTGATCTAAGTATCAGTAATAGGAGACACGTAGTTCACACTCTTAAAAAAATAATTTTTTAGCCTACTTTTCTTGGTTTGCCTATGTGAAATTGTATGTTATATTGCACTTTGTGTTGTATTTTCGTTTTAAGGAGTTCAATTCTTTTCATTTAGGCCTTTCGTCTTATATGCACACACCAATAATGGTTAGGAAAACCCATTTTCAACGGCGGTAAAGTAGTTCACAAAGAAGTAATGGACACTTTACAAGACATAAAAACAATTCTTGACATAACAAATACATATACCTTGCTTTTTTTAAGCAAAAAATATTAAAACAGAAAGAAAAAAATACCCGAAAAATAATCGTTTTCATGCATCTTCATGCAAAAAACATCCAATATCATGGGAACATTTGCAAAAGAACACTAATTTTTACTGTATAGCTGCTACTTAAAATTTTATAAAAAAATTATTTTCCCAGAGAATCCCACCAAATTTTGTATTTTAATTGGAAACATACGGCCACTTTAATTATCAAATTTATCACCAGCCTCTCATCTAAAAATTATATGTTTTGAGTGTGAAAATGCGTTGGACATGTATTTGTCTGTTGGTACCATTTATCTGATTTTGGCTGTTAAGCCGTCTTATGATGTTATGACACAGTATGACTTGCTCTTCATAATAATAGCAGGAGGCATTCCGGTAATAAAATATCTTGTATCTTGTATTACAAGATACAAGATATTTTATTTTCCAATCATGGAGCCCAGTAATGGGCAGAATAATCATTTACAAATTAAAGAACATGATTTGTAATAAATAAATGTAATTTGAAGACATATTAAGACAATACAAAAAAAGAAAAAGTTTTGGAGACACACTGTGACTCTGAAGGTCAAGGGACATTTAGTTATAACATAATTGTTAAAGTCTTCATACATTGTAAATAAAAACGGAGACATGTTCACATCTCTGATAATAATAATAATAAGTCAGTACTAATAGTGAAAGATAATGCCGTGTGAAGATTAGTTTTGGTTGACTGATGGATGTTCTTTCAAAAACATGACTTCTTTGATAAATTTACTAAATTTTCCCTCATGCAGGATTTTATTAAAAGCATATATGTTTATAAAAGGAATGTTATATTCATTTCTTAATAAATTGTATTGAGGACACTGAAAAAGAAAATGTACCTCATCTTTCACATCATGTGACACATGTGTGGGGCAGAATTTACAAAATCTTTGATCAGCTGGTATTGTTGTTGTACCATATCTTCTATCTTTTTGTTGAAGGATTTTGAGTTAATTGTTGATGATAATTGAAAGAAATAAGTCTAATATTTCATACATTTTTTTCGACCAAGAATTTTCTTTTTTTTGTAATAATTGATATGATTGGTCTACATGTAAAACAAGTTAGGGTAGAAACAAACAAATTGCTAGCATGTTGCTTCATCTATTTAGCAATAAACCACTAATTGGAAATAAAATGAGGGGTCTGTGTGGCTCAATGAGTTAGGTCGTTGGATCTAACAGCTCATACAAGCCTATCACCAATACAGCAAGTGATCAAGTTTACCAGTTGTTTGCCCAGGGTCGGTGGTTCTCTCCGGGTACTCCGGCTTCCTCCACCACTAAAACTGGTCACCATAATATAGCTCAAATATTGCTGAAAGTGGCATTAAACACCAAAATTCAATCGAAAAATCATAGAAACAAAATATTGATACCGCTAACACACAAATAAATGGCCGCTGATCTTTCCTGGCTCTGGCACAGGCTTTTCAATAACAAGTGGTGAATTACACTTAGTTGTATGGGTCTAAGCCTTCCCTCTGCATGAAATGATGCAGCTGTGCAAGTACATGCATAATATCATTGTATAACCAGTCTTCGAAATTAGACTTTCGAATTTACCGGCCAGAAAACTTCAAAATTAGAATATTTATATCTATAGATTAGATATTGAAAAAATTTGGCAAAAGTCTTTGGTCCGAATCAATTTTCACTGGCCATGGGCCACCGGACCACTGTTAAAGTCGATGACTGTGTAACAGCAGGGATCCATATCTTTCTGACTATCGGTAGTCAAGTACTTTCATTTGATTTAACCTAGAAATTTCATAGACATCTTTATAATACATTGTACTACATGTATATATATATATGATATCTTTATTTTAGGCGATGGAACAAACAGGAAAAGTGTTAGAAGAATACTCTTGATCTGTATCAAATACAGCAGATTGTCATCATGGATAAAAACACTTGTTTGATGCAGATCGAAAAGGCTGTATGTACATTAATCTTATTGTATAATTGAAAATCAGAGGTTACGGTGTTTAATGCCACTTTCAACAATATTTCAGTTACATCGTGGCGGTCAGTTTTATTGGTGGAGGAAACCAGAGTGCCCTGAGAAAACCACACACCTGCAGCAAGTCACTGACAACCATTATCAAATAATGTTGTATAGAGTAAAAAATGATCCCACAAACCAGGGTCGTCTTAACAGCATCATATGCTCCCGGGCAAAGTAGTGTACTTGGGCCCCTGTCTACACAGCCACTCGCAGGAATAAATACATTGTATGTAAATACCAGTAGTCGATACAATTTTAAACATGTTTGACAGTTTATTGTATTGGGACTTCCAACAAAATCGGTGTTTAAGCATTAAAAAAAACATGCCTACACAACATACATAGATTATCATGGGGAACTTGTGGAGATCATGGGAAACTACCCAGTGTGCTCATGCGTTAAGACAGCACTGCCACAAACATCAGTCACTAGTGGCAATTTCATACATCATAGATTCAATAACAACATACATGACATAAGAATTAACTGCAAAATATCATAATAATTGAGTTTAATTTGGTGTTTGTTATTATCTGACAGATATGTACATGAAATTTTTACTTAGATTTTTCAAAGAAACAACTCATCAGAATTCACCTATAATTTGTTATTAGATTGCATTAGAATAATATTAGGTGCATTGTCAAAATTTGCCAGTTTTCCCCTGGGTTAGTCAAGAAACAAGAAAAAATCTTCAACTTTTTTTTTGTGGACAGCACAACGACTGATATAAGATGGTTGAGGTTTATGGTGTTTAATGCCACTTGCAACAATATTTCAGTTTTATCGTGAAGGTCAGTTTTATTGGTAGAGCATACCGTAGAAAATCACCAACCTGTCGCAAATCGCTGACAAACGTTATCACATAATGTTGTATCGAGTACACCTCCCATGCACAGGGTTCGAAATCACAACTTTAGTGGTGATTGGCACTGATTGCACATGTGTACAGGTAGTTGTAAATCCAACTACCATGCGATCAGGACCACGACAGCCCTCGATGTGATGTGTACTTTTGAATTAGGATGAACATAATGTTATTTAAAGGTATATTGTCTGTCACATTGGTATTTTTTCATACCCAAAATTATTGTTGTTTTCCGTACTGACCTTCATAAAATGAAGATTAAACACAGAATTATTGGCGAATACACTACGAAACGTTAAGATTCAAACAACATTAAACAAGCGTGACAATCATGAAATGTTTGAATCTTAACAGTATTTTCCTTACCTCAAAGCTAAACCCCCGAGAATTCCAAACTTCCGTTTTTACTTTTACTTTCACTTTGAATTTCTGTCATCCGAGCAATAATTCCGATAACGATAGTTTTGGGTCTTTTTTGTCAAAAAAAGAACACCAATCGTATATTTTGTAGCATAACTGTTTAAAGATAGCTTAAACAAATCATTTATGGACAGTTAAAAATTTTCAAAAAAATCGTAGAAAATATCCCTTTAAAATGAAGCCACCACTATTTTCATTCATTCTATTTTCAGTGTATGCATTTGACAAACATGAACGAGGAAGTGGCATTTCTGACTATTAATACTATCACCAAAGCGTCATCGTGTATCGGATCTCGCATTGGAATTGATTTTCTCAATCATAATTTTAAGCAACAATCGGAAGATAACAACTTTGTGGGGCTGTTCAACAAATTTGTTTCGGGTATGGTTTGATTTAGGTTTAATGTATTTAATGCCATTTTCATCAATATTTCAATTATATATCATTGCGGTCAGTTTTATTGTTGGAGGAAACTGGAGTACCGGAAGAAAACCACCGACCTGTCACAAATCACTAACAAACTTTATCACATAATGTTGTATTAAGTACACCTCGCCATGAACGGGATTCAAACTCACAATTTAGTGGTATGAACCTCCTCTGTAATGTAATGGTTAGTGTGCTCGCTTCGATTGCGGTGGATTTCTGGTTGAGTTAAGATAATGACTGTCAAATTGCTACATGTATGCAACTTCTCTGCTAAAAAACACATAATAGTTGAAGAATCATAGACTGGTTGGCTTCGAGTTAGGATAATGTATTGGAGTGGAGTGACATGTTTACTCAGGACTTATTTCATCTCATAAATAAAAATAACATGCTCTTTCCTTGATACAGTTGGAATATTTTTGATAGGGTTTGTGGGGTTATGGTGTTAAACACCACTTTTAATAGTATTTCAGTAATATCGTGGCGGTCAGTTTTATTGATGGAGGAATCCTGAGTTCCCGAAGAAAACCACTGACCTGCAGCAAGTCAATGACAAACTATCACATATATATATTGTATAGAGTACACCTCACCATTATCTGGATTCAAATTCCAAACTCACGTAGTGATAGGGACTGATTACATATGTAGTTGTAAATCCAACTACCTTATGATCACAATTGCGACGACCCCTGGACTAATTTTGATGTTACAGCTGTTATGTAGAATATTGCATATACTTTTTGTACTACTGTTGATTTGTTTTACAAGAATCTCTTTCTCTGAGTAATATTTCAGCTAACGTAAATGTTTATTAAGAATTTGTCACTGCCAACTTTATCATTTTCTCACTAATAATGAGACAGCACAGTTCCTATTTTTAGCCGTGTGAGATATCCTTGTCTCAACCCGTGGGTGAGATAAGAATTTCACGCTACTTTTCCCGCAAAATTGTTTTCCATGTTGCTGAAGTAAATAGTCGATTTATCGATATACATCCGTGTCTTGGCAATATTTTAAATGTATTTCTAAAAATACAATGTATTTAATTTAAGCATATTATAAATGCTACTACAACAGCGATAAATACCTGTTAAAAAATGTATTTGAATTTGGTCAAAGGGAGGTAATTTCTGTCTTTACGTTAGTTACTAACAAGGGAGAGCACTCTATTATTGTTATTAAACAATGTAAAGAACAAATGTGGAATTATTTTGTTAAATTAGTGAGAAAAAGAATCAAACACCGGTAAGAGGGCAAGATGGAAAAATCTCAGAAACCCAAGGGAAAGATTTCTGGTCTCCAACGAGGCTCCGGTATTATGTCTCATTGAAATGTAACTTGTTCATGTCATGATATAGCTCAAAGATCTCTAACTTGGCATTAAACAACAATACTCAAGATAGACAACATTTTTTCAGTGAGAAATTGCCACCCTCTTCGCACGTTAAAGAACCCAGTGTAACAGCTCATGATGAGAGGTTCATAGGAGACCTGTTGCACTGGCTAAATTCTCCGTCCCTACCCATCACCTTTCCTTGTTTCGAGTCCCGTGCTGTTTAAATTTGTTTGCCTATTGGCCTACCCATCCCCCGTTTTCAACTTACATATGAATTTATTGTAAACATGTACCCGTCCTGAATATAGCTGAAAAATTGCTCGCTGGACGTTAAGCATCAATCAATCAATCAATTAATCAATCATTTTTCAGTGAAAATACTATCTATTTTGTTTCCTTTACAATAGAGCATTACAATATAGGGGAGACAACCTTCAGCATTGAGCAGAAGACAATAGCAAGGTCAAGGTCAATAGAAGATAAGAAAACAACTGACCACCCTCCAGTAGAGATGTGTATCATCACCACCGACCAATTAGATTTCAGCCAATCAAATTTAGAGGATAATTTTATTCAAATACAACCATTGGACAATATGAAACCAGATGAAATTGAACCAATTGAGGCTGATAATGAGACCTCTAATGGTAAAGACACCTCTGATGGCAAAAAGACCTTTGATGATAAAGAGACCTCTGATGGGAGTGAAGCAGTTCAAAATAACATAAATGAGGGAAATTTAAAAGAAGCAGTCTGTGAAGAACAGGCAAATTTAAGCAATGTCAAAAATTCAACTCGCAGAACTAGTGGACGACAGAAAAAAGAGGTATGTGAATTTGAAAGTAACTAAGTTCCTGCAAAAACAGTAGCCCCCTCCCCTCCTTATACAGGGCTTTCAATATTTTTCAAGTGCACCAGTACTTTACTATTTACAGGTGGTACTTTTTTAGCCGACTTGCGACGAAGTCGAACTCGGCTTATAATATAATGAATGGTGTCCGGGCATCCGGGCGGCGCAATCGTTTCCACACAATATCTTAAGAATGAAATGTTTGATCTAAATAAAACTTGGTACACACATGCCAGGTGGTGAGAGGAGGAAGCCTATTGATAATGAGGTTTGTAGGACAAAGGTCAAGGTCACAACTACTAAAAATAGAACAAATATTTGATACTTTTTTCATTTCCGCACGATATCTTCAGAAAAAAATGTAGGATCTAAATGAAACTTGGTACACATATGCCTGATGGTGAGAGGAGGAAGCCTATTGATAATGAGATTTGTAGGACAAAGGTCAAGGTCACAACTTCTAAAAATAGAACAAACATTTTATAATTTTTGTTTCCGCACGATATCTTAAGAACGAAATGTCAGATCTAAATGAAACTTGGTACACACATGCCTGATGGTGAAAGGAGGAAGCCTATTGATATAGAGGTTTGTATGACATAGGTCAAGGTCACAACTTCTAAAAATAGAACACAAATTTGATTCTTTTTTCGTTTCTGCATATATCTTAAGAACGAAATATTAGATCTAAATGAAACTTGGTACACACATGGCTGATGGTGAGAGGAGGAAGTCTATTGATTTTGAGGTTTGTAGGACAAAGATCAAGGTCACAACTTCTAAAAATAGAACAACAATTAGATACTTTTTTCGTTTCCGCATAATATCTTAAGAACAAAATGTTGGATCTAAATGAAACTTGCCTGATGGTGAGAGGAGGAGGCCTATTGATATTGAGGTTTGTAGCACAAAGGTCAAGGTCATAACTTCTAAAAATAGAACAAAAATTAGATACTTTTGTTTGTTTCCGCACGATATCTTAAGAACGAAATGTTGGATCGAAATGATTCTTGGTACACACATGCCTGATGGTGAGAGGAGGATGCCTATTGATATTGAGGTTTGTAGGTCAAAGGTCAAGGTCACATTGTCCATCCACATGTTCGCAACTCGGCTTTCACACCTTTGGTACGTTACTGATTTTCTTAAAATTTAAACAATTTTCATGAATATCTTATGCAACAGTCTTTGAAATTAGAAGGTACCAATTGCCATTTTAAGTGGCCAGGTAAAAGTGCCTCCCTTTATTTAAAGGTCTGCTTAAAAGATCAAATCTTCTGTAAAGACATTTTAGACAATTATCAGACCTGATTTTTTCCCACTTTTTTTATTTTGGTTTTTTACCGTTACGATTCCTTTTTTATAGTATATTCAATACTTCCGTTTGCCGATTTCCGCTTTTTTGTTGGCTTCGTAAAATCAGGTCTGTGTTTTGGATTATTCAAATTTTATGGAATTTTTTACTAGCCCAAGCCATTGTTTACTAGACCCAGGCTTGGGGCTAGTGGTTTTTGGCACAGACTGTTATTACATGTGAACTTAAATTTATATGAAAACTCCACTCAGTATTTGTGTTTCTTAGACTTCTCATGTGGTTGATTAATTGTTGCCAGAATCTTTCACATGTATAAATTTGGCTATTGTTATATTGTGATTACAACCATGATTGAAAAACGATTTGTAAGTTATTTGTATTGCTGTATGTATTAAGACAAGTAACGCCACATTCGGAACCATCACAAAACGTTTCTTCTCCTTTTAACTGTTAATATTTACAATCATTATTAAGGAAATATACACTTAACTTCAAAATTTTTATGCCTTGATATTTTTTTTTACTTGGCCCAGGACAAGCTAGCCAGTAAAATATACTTGTCTGTCGAGTTCTGTGTACAAGTCAGACAAGTCGGGGCATGGCAATCCACACTTCTTATAAATCTTCTTTTCCAGAACTACTGGTTTAATTCAAAACCAAGGGGCCCGGGTGGCTCAATGAGTTAAGTCGTTGGATCTAACAACTCATACAAGCCTATCACCAATACGGCGTGGGTTCGCACGTAGCTTTGTAAATTACAAAAAAGGGTGCACTTGATTTGCAGCTGCAAGTGAAAAAGTTTACCAGGTCGGTGGTTCTCTCCGGGTACTCCGGCTTCCTCCACCACTAAAACTGGTTGCCATGATATAGCTGAAATATTGCTGAATGTGCCATTAAACACCAAAATTCAAATTCAAATTCAGAATTCTTAAATAAAAACAAAGTGATTGATTGGTGTTTAATAGCAACTTTAGCTATATTTCAGCTTTTTCTAGGCATGATTGTTCCTTTGGTTTGCAAACTAATATGCAGAATGTATTAGCTGGTGTCATTGGTATTGAACCAAGTGTTGATTGGTGTATTGTTCCAATAAGATATATGCAATATAAGTACATTGTTGAAAATATATCATTTATTTTGTACAAGATTTAGAAACGGATAGAAAAGTGAGAATCTGACGAACTTTTCTAACATATTATTTCGCAGCGACTGCACTTTAAATATATTTCACAGATAATATTAATGTACCAGCACTATATATTGAATTTTTCCTTCAATGAAAAAATGTCAAAAAACAACAACCAAATTTTACTTAAAAGAGCAGAAGCAAGCGCTGTTCGAATCGTTGTCAAGTGTGCCAACTGTCACATCTGTGTTATACTGTAATGATTTCTTACTGTTCGTTTTACACGAATCATGTACCAATAGGCTGTCACCCAAACCCAATTTTATCTGATATCATCAAGTTTTACTCTACCGAATCCATATTTAAGATGATCAGAATCGTTTGCATTGGACTTTGGGAGGTATATATCAATTTTATTTGATCCCGGTTCGGAATAGGACGACATCTTTTAGCGTTTTCTATCAATAAGAGAAATCAATATGGCGGACGTTAAACATTACACCCCTATTTCTATCAACTATTTTGAAGGATTTCTTTACATCTTTTATTGTCGAATCAAAAATTTTACGGAATCATTGGCTGAGAAATTACTTCTTCAAGTTGGTTGACAGGGGCGAGTGCAAAATAATCGGAACTCGCCTCACGATGTTCGGTCGCCGGATTGTCAAGTTCTTACACAAACATACTCGCCAAATTGTTTCTCTTCTCGCTTTTGGGGAGTTGGCGAGCAGTGGTTTCTTTCACCGTTTTTCTGTGAAATATTTCTTTCAGCCGATTTATACCGATTATGCAAATTAGGCATATTTTGATAAAAGATCACGTTTAAATCTTCTCCTCTGAAACCCCTGAACCAAATTAAACCAAACCTGGCAGGGATTGTCCCTTGGTGGGCCCCTTTCAAAATTGGGTCCGACAGCCCCGCCCTCCATCCAAGATCACTGCTGTTACTAAAAATAGAAATTTCTTCAATTGTCCATTGCTGCTTTATTGCAAGGCAAAATGAGCTGAAATGTTAACTGCAGCTACATTTGTACATGACAATGAGTAGATTAACATATATTCTGGGCTTTTCTGTGAAATTTTTCTTTCAACCGATTTATACCGATTATAGAAATTAGGCATATTTTGATAAACGATCACATTTAAATCTTTTCCTCTGAAACCGCTGAACCAAATTAATGGAAATTTGGCTGGGATGGTCCTTAGGTGGTCCCCTTTCTATAGTGTGTCCGACAGCCCCACCCTCCATTCAAAATGGCTGCTGTTACTAAAAATAGAAATTTCTTTAGTTGTCATTTTCTGCTTTATTACAAATCAAAATGAACTCAAATTTTAACTGCAGCTACATGGCAATGAGTAGTTTAACATACGAGGGTTGTCCGTAAAGTTCGTGGACTATCTCAATAAAATCTGACTGACATGTCCGAAATAATTGAAACTAGAATATAATTAATTACATGATTTACTGATTAATTGTACAAAATTCTATCACTGTACATGCTTAAATAATCGTATTTCCGTTAATTTGAAAATCAATAGAAACTCACAACCGGAGCAATGCGACAAAAATTCCAGACGTTCAACGACGTCAACTGTAGTAAAAGTTAACTTTTCTCGACGTAGACTTGACACATTTCTTACCAGTTATCAAATATTTTCTCAAATTTTTCCGTTTTCATATTTAGAATTATATTCATCACTTCCTGTCTTATTTCCGGTAAATCATCAAACCTCTGTCCACGGAGAAATGATTTAATGTACGGAAATACTGCAAAATCCATTGGTGCTAAGTCAGGGCTGTATGGGGAATGCTTCAGACGCTCTAATCCAAGTAAATCTAATTCTAGTTGAGTTGTTTGGGAAGTATGTGCCAGTGCATTATCTTGGTGTAGTATCACTTGGTCTAGATTGGCAGCTAAATAAGGACGTTTCTTTCTCAGAGCTTGTACCAAATCTCGCCTCAGTACCTAACAAGATAAACAGACTTTTTACCGTATTGCATAAAATAAAATCGAATTGATAATACAAAATTAATTCTTTCAGATGAACACATTTTTGAAATGATTATTATATTAGTTTAATATTACAGGGAAAATAATTAATTAATTTCAAAAGTAATTATTATGTTTATTACCTTGGATTAGTATTCAGAATTGACAGTCTGGCCACGAGGAACAGCATGTGTCAGTATCATTCCTTTATTTCCTGTCCATAAAGAGAATAAACATATTCTTTCCCAGTGATTTGGTTATTTTTGCCTTCTTTGGTGGAGGAAAGTTACAGTTTTTCCACTGACTTGACTGTTGTTTAGTTTCCGGATCATAGTAGTGGAACCAGCTTTCGTCAGTTGTAATTATTCGGTCAAGAAATCTTATGCCACCTTACCTTACCTTACCTTACCTCTGGATCTTCACAACCATTATTGGTCAACCACACATATGTGTGTAGAACAATTTTCCCATCACTATGCATGCATTCTCGGTCCACCAGAATTTACATTGTACATCCTTAGCTGAATTGTGTACATTACATTTTTGTTTTCGCGATCTCATGCACGATTAACTTTTTTGATAAATTGTTTTGACAATTCCACTCTTTTTGTTAAGTGTTCAGCTGTAAGAATTCGCGGTACCCATCTAGCACATACTCGGTTCGTATTTAAATTATTTGTTAAAATTTGGTGCGCTGTAGTCTTAGAAATTCCACATTTGTCTGCAACTTCACGGACTGTTAGCCGCCGATCACCGTTAATAACGTCCCGAACTTCATTTTTTACAGCATCGGATTCTCTAAAAGATGGTCTGCCTTCCCGCTCATCATCTGCTAAACTGTCTCCTCCGTCCACAAACCTTTTGTGCCACTTGAATATCAATGAACGGCTTACTTTACTATGCTTCTCTGACTGTTTTAAGAACTTGTGCGTTTCTGTTGGCGTTTTTCTGATGTTTACGCAAAACTTTATCACCGCCCGCTGCTCCAACTTTTCCGCAAACGTCCCTTTTTTTTAGTAATGTCGATCCTGTTTTCAGCGCTTCAAATCCATATTTCTCAGCCATTTCTAAACTTTGACTTTTCAAATTTAGCAGGTGTAACGTCAAGAGTATTGTCGACATCATAGTATAAGTTTCAGGTGAATTTTCGCGGAGTTTGATAATTAGAAAAACAAAATTTTTAAAAACAGAGACTCGCATGTTATGTGGTATTTTTGCTGTGCTCCGGATGTGAGTTTCTATTGATTTTTAAATTGAAGGAAATACGATTATTTAAGCATGTACTGTGATAAAATTTTGTACAATTAATCAGTAAATCATGCAATTAATTATATCCTAGTTTCAATTATTTCGGACATTTCAGTCAGATTTTACTGAGATAATCCATGAACTTTACTTTTCGTATGTGCTGGGTTTTTCTGTGAGATTTTTTTCAGCCAGTTTATTCCGTTTAGGAATATTATGAGATAAAAATGATATCAAAATCTTTTGCTCAGAAATTTTAGTTGAAATGATCTTTGGGTGGCCCACTTTCAAAATTATGTGTAACACCCCCATTTTCTATTTCAACTTTAGATGTCAAATTGAAAACCAGGTGAGCGATTACAGGCTCCTGGGAGCCTCTAGTTTCATGTAAATAAAAATAATCTGATTAAATTTTTTGTTTTGTGCGACAACATTTTCTGGTTCGGGGGAAAATAGCTCTAATTAAAAGTTAAGTTGTTGGTCCCTTATATGTGGACAAAATAAAAATAGAACTTTTTTATACTTTCAGTTAAAGAGCAAGCTGAATGACAATGATGAAACTAAAACTTCTAAGTGTGGAAAGCTCAGTGTTAGCGTTCCAACCAAGAATAAAAAAGACGCAATTCCAATTATAAAAACACCAAATTCTGGAAATACACCTGGAGTGACAGTTTCCAGAAGCGGAAGAAAAGTAATGATGCCGAAATGGCGTCTAGAAGATGTTTGGGATGTCAAAGAAATAAAAACTGAACCAGATTATGATGAAAATTATGGAGGAAATAATAGTAACGAGAAGGACAATTTTGTGACGTCTACCAATAATAATTCCTCGTCTCGGCAGAAAATAAAGAATAAGACAGAACTGGGTGAATGTTCATCAAGGAATGAAGGGAAAAGAAAATCCAGTTTAAAGGGACCAGATCAGGATAAAACTGGTTCCAGTAAAAAATCTGTCAAAGAAGAACCAGATGAAAATAAGGATAGGAATGGCAAAAAGAGGAAAAACAATGATAGTGATGCAACAGACTTAAAACGGAAACGGGAAAAAGAACCACAAATCTGTAACTCGACAGTACCCGTAATAGCAAAAAATCAAGAAATCGATCAATATGAAATACTTGGGTCAAAGGTCAAGATCGTAGAAGAATTAGCCAATGGAGAACCGACATTTGGTAAAGTCGATGACGGAGAAGAAATAACTGATATAGGGTCGATAAAAGAAGAAAAGATGGCCGATCAAGATGTAGCAGAACATACAGGAGAAGAATTAGATGAAGCTATGGACTCTCTGTTTGATGCCGAGCGTGAGCCAGTCACTGAAGATGAGAATGAAGAAACAGATTTGAAAGAAGATTTTGATGCAGTAGTGGACGATATAGAGGATAACTGTTCTGACAAGGAGAAAAATCAACGGGGAAAATGGTCATGCATAGTATGTAATGCAAAGGCCAAAAAATGTTGGCTGATTCGACGGCACATGAGACGAATGCATGATTTGAATAATAAAGATCTTAAACCGTGTCGAGTGTGTAAGAAAGTAATGGTATACGACGAATGCTTTCACGATAAAGGAGAAAATGTCAAAAATTTTACTTGCGATATTTGTCTAAAAATATTCAACACGAAATTCCAACTGCAGGTTCATGAAGAATCTCATATTACCGAAAAAGAATTCCCCTGCAGTTTATGCAGCAAGAAATTCAAATCTGAGCGATACGTGAAAATGCATATTTATAATACACACAATAAACGTAATGGAAAAGCACTGACGAGCAAAGTTGAATCAGGAGTTTGTGACATTTGTGGCAAGTGGTTTAGATTTAAATGTAACGCTATTCGTCACAGAGAAATTCATTTTGAAGAGAAAAGATTTGATTGCTCTATATGTCATATGAGGTTTCGTCACAGTAGCTCTTTAAAACGGCATATGTTGTCTCACGAAGGGAAAGCAGAATATGTATGTGAACAGTGTGGACGATCATTCAAAATGAAACAGACTCTTATCCAGCATCACAGAATACACGTAAAACAGCCATTTTTGAAATGTGAATATTGCCCTCGTGAATTCCGTACCTATAAAGGCAAAAAATATCACATTCTGAAAGATCATGCTGAGAAAGCCGGAGATTTTAGCTTTAAGTCGTTTGTATGTGAAACATGTGGTAAATCATCGTCAAGTCGAACAGAATACGAAGAACACAAAAAAAATCATGATGAAAATAGATCCCACGTCTGTTTGATCTGTGGTTGCCGCTGGGAAACAGCAGCCCAATTGAAAGCACATAAAAAAAGCCACAATGTTACTCCATATCGGTACAGATGCAAAGTCTGTAACATTCCGTTCAAAGAAGCTTCGAAAGTACGGATGCACATGACGAAGGAGAGCCACATCAAAACGTGTATCGCGATGGGATTAGATCCGTCGAAAGATAACATATCTGAAATAACAAATTCTGATATAGTAGAGATAATTGAACATGAATATGAATTTCCTTTGCAAAGTGAGGAAGAACTGCAGCAAGAGATCGAATCATCTACTCAGGAAATCGAGGAAATTCCGGAAGAGATTAAAGTTATCCATATCGATCCACAAGATTATGACGGAACAGGTGCCCATGTGCAGATTTTGAACGAGGAGGGCGTTGAAATTTTGTATGACGGGATTAGTTTACCGCAGGAAGAAATAACTGTGGATGGCGAGCAGGTGATTTATCAGGTAGAAATCGATGGACAAAATGCAATTATCTGTGACACATTAACATCTCAGGCGGTCGAGTCTATACTGAAATTACACAGTCAAACATAGTCTATTAAGTGATTTCTATGGCGTAAGCAATCAACAGATTATGTGTTACCTTGAGTTCATCCAGTAACGAAAATAGAACCTGCTTTGAACGTACCTGACGAAGGTTATTTTAGAAATGTATAATTAGCATCTATTATTTTTTTTGTGCAGTACTAATTTCCGTGAAATTGTGGTTCCTTAAACCCACAAAATAAAATACCCAAATTTCTGTATTATTTTGCGTCAAGTATGAAACCACAAATACAAGAATTCAATGTACCAAGGAATTTTCCTGAAATCATGAAAATTGGCAGTCTACGAGTAAATGTACTTTTATCGTACAGGGTTCACGAAATTGCATATGGGTTCAGTGGTCCTAGTTAAAAAAATGTCAGTCCACATTAATTTTCTATTGCAAAATACCAATCTTGTGTCAATTCTAAAGCAAATCTGCACAAATTTTGCTGGTAATGTCTGACAGGACTGATGAATCTCGTGAACATTTTTTCAGTATCAATGAACTGCCTCAAATACTGAAAATTATGGTAGTGTGACATCAGATACATCATGACGTTAAGCTAGCGATAATATCTCTCATGACCTTCACATTGTTATTTTATATACATTTGTACATGTATATCTTTGAATCTTTATGTATTTTCTAAGAATGGGAAATTAAAATCAAAAACTTTAAAGGTTGGACAGGTAACTTTAGAAACAATTATTTCAAGAATTATAGCTTGTCCTATATCTCACTCGACTTTAAGAACTGTCGTTATTCTGTATGCAACTTACAAGTACAATGTATATATCTTTGAATCTTTGTGCATGTGCTTAGAATTGGAAATTAAAAAGGGGCCAGGGTGGCTCAATGTGTTAGGTCATTGGATCTAACAACTTATACAAGCCTATCACCAATACGGCGTGGGTTCGCGCCCAGCTTTGTAAATTACAAAAAAGGGTGCACTCGCAGCCGCAAGTGATGAAGTTTACCAGTTGCTTTCCCAGGGTCGATGGATCTCTCTGGGTACTCCGGCTTCCTCCACCACTAAAACTGGTCACCATGATAGAGCTGAAATATTGCTGAAAGTGGCGTTAAACACCAAAATTCAAATTCATTCTTGAAATTAAAATAAAAAAGCTTTAACATTGGACAGGTAGCTATTGAAACAATCATTATGTAGATAAATGTATAATGTTATAATCAACTGTATATAAGGCCATACAAAGTTAATTTCTTGGTTCTCAGGCCCGCCCGCATGTGGAAATTCGTCGCCGCATTGCCGATTTTTTTGCAAAAATAGTAATAAAAAAAAAATTAAATGCGGTAGCGCTGTCCGTACGGAAAAAACAACCGCATCCGTTTTTCTCTTATATCGCGTGGTCGGTGAAACGCTTTAAAACGCATCATGCTTAAATGAGATTTAAAGCATCGTTATGACAATGTATAAATAAAAAACGTGTTTCCGTTTGACATTTAGACAAAATGTCAATCGTTTCTGTGCAAATTCGGCACAAATGTTTGCCAGTTTTACCAGGAAACATAATAGGGGGCTTCTCCGAAGCTTGTACCTTATTGGAATTGTTTACGGAGATAAAAAATGGTACGTTGGGACCAGCGGATTGGACGTTTCCATAAAAATTAACCACTTGTGATGTTTCTGCCACCATCGGAAGAAATAAAATTGAAATTTTCAATAAAGTAATGAAAAGATTTATACATTGCCATATTTTTCACCCAAAAAAAAGAAGAAAAAATGCCTCCCTCATCACTTTTTACAGCAGTAAAAGGATAAAAAAAAATGCCACCCTCCCTCATCAATTTTGACAAAAAAGGGCCTGAGAACCAAGTAATTAACTTTGCATGGCCTAATGCTCTCATTTTTACCCATGACAATGTTTTTTTTTTATTTAGTTTTTTTTTTCTCAACTGCAAAATACATCAATAGAGAATATAGTACAATAATATAATAACATATAAAACATCATACAATCTACCGTATATAATAAAGTACAATTAAATCTTCATACAATTTTTTCCAATATTATCATATAATGTATATTGCAGTAGAGAATTTTTTTTTTTTTTAATAGAAAAATAAGAAAAGAGGTATTTTGTAGAGTTTAAAATTGTTTACAATTGATATATTTGACATATCATGTGACACGTCGCTGATGTCAGAGTGTTATAATTCTCATATATGGACATCCTGGTATTTTATAATCGAAGGAGGTTAAACAATCAGCTAGGTAGCCTTAGGACTTTACCTCTATATAAATGGAAAATTTTGAATTTTGTTATTATACCCCCGCTCCACCGGACGGGGGTATACTGTCTTACCTCTGTTTGTCTGTCCTTCTGGCCGTCCCAAGATATTTTCGTCGCATTTTTCTCTGCAACTATTGATGGCAGAAATCTGATATTTGGTCACAAGCTTCATATAGATACCCCATATCGTGGGAAGCGTTTTTGGACCCGTCACATTCCAACTTCCTGTTTGCGGGGGTATCATAAGTGAGCATTAGCTCACAGTTCATCTTGTTATAATTTATAATAAACTACTTGTATAAATATAATTTGGTGAGAATCAAAATAGAAATGTGATATACTGTCAACAAGAGGCCTATAGGTTAATTTAATTACTATATTGATTAGCTAGCATTGAGGGACCGTCGTGGTTGTGATCGTTTGGTAGTTTGATTTACTTCTACATATGTAATCAGTACTATCATTGTTAGTTGTTAGTTCGATCCCACTCAGATGAGGTGTACGTGATAAAAGTTTGCCAGCGATTTGCTACAGGTCAGTGCTTTTCTCCAGATACTCCTGTTTCCTCCACCAATAAAACTGATTGCCACAATATAACTGAAGTATTGTTGAAAGTGGTGTTAAACACCATAGATGTAAACAGACCATATTTAACTTCTATTTATAGATATCAAATGATTAATTTGTATTGAAGTCTATTTAGCTTGAAGCTTCACTTCCAAACACTTTCTACTTATTTCCCAAATGTTAATCATTAATTGGTCAATTACATGTTCATAATGTGAGGTCAATCCGGAAATGAAAATACAAAAATATCTATAGTTAGATATACCATCAAACCTTTCTTGAAGGACCACCTGTATATAACAAATCACTGTTTATTAAAGGGCACCTGTATATAAGGACAGTTTCAATTTCCCCAATAGTGCATATAATTTGAACCTGTCTTTAAAGGGCAACTGGCCATCAAGCACACATAAAAAATATGTTCATGTTGACTGTACTTCTGTTATTGAAATGAACTTATTATGGCAATTTATATTGAACAATTTTTTTTGTTATTAAAGTTTGAAGTATCTATGCTATTTTTCAATTTTTGTTGAAAAACTTAAAATATACATTCCACTTAGTACCTAACACTATACCAAATATTGTAAAATAAACGAAATATTGACCCGTTCTTAGCAGTAACACGGTGGGTGTCACTAGTAAAGCAGGAACTTCTAACTCTACCGGAGCATCTTAGTTCATCCCTGTTACAC
>MJUT01057118.1:99905-124817 GCA_002080005.1 Gigantidas platifrons
CCTGTTACACGGTGGGTGTCACTAGTAAAGCAGGAACTTCTAACCCTACCGGAGCATCTTAGTTCACCCCTGTTACACGGTGGGTGTTACTAGTAAAGCAGGAACTTCTAACCCTACCGGAGCATCTTAGTTCATCCCTGTTACATGGTGGGTGTCACTAGTAAAGCAGGAACTTCTAACCCTACCGGAGCATCTTAGTTCATCCCTGTTACACGGTGGGTGTCGTTAGTAAAGCAGGAACTTCTAACCCTACCGGAGCATCTTAGTTCATCCCTGTTACACGGTGGGTGTCACTAGTAAAGCAGGAACTTCTAACCCTACCGAGCATCTTAGTTCATCCCTGTTACACGGTGGGTGTCATTAGTAAAGCAGGAACTTCTAACCCTACCGGAGCATCTTAGTTCATCCCTGTTACACGGTGGGTGTCATTAGTAAAGAAGGAACTTCTAACCCTACCGGAGCATCTTAGTTCATCCCTGTTACACGGTGGATGTCACTATTAAAGCAGGAACTTCAAACCCTACCGGAGCATCTTAGTTCATCCCTGTTACACGGTGGGTGTCACTAGTAAAGCAGGAACTTCTAACACTACCGGATCATCTTCGTTCATCCCTGTTACACGGTGGGTGTCACTAGTAAAGCAGGAACTTCTAACACTACCGGAGCATCTTAGTTCATCCCTGTTACACGATGGGTGTCACTAGTAAAGCAGGAACTTCTAACCCTACCGGAGCATCTTAGTTCATCCCTGTTACACGGTGGGTGTCATTAGTAAAGCAGGAACTTCTAACCCTACCGGAGCATCTTAGTTCATCCCTATTACACGGTGGGTGTCACTAGTAAAGCAGGAACTTCTAACCCTACCGGAGCATCTTAGTTCATCCCTGTTACACGGTGGGTGTCATTACTAAAGCAGGAACTTCTAACCCTACCGGAGCATCTTAGTTCATCCCTGTTACATGGTGGGTGTCATTAGTAAAGCAGGAACTTCTAACCCTACCGGAGCATCTTAGTTCATCCCTGTTACACGGTGGGTGTCACTAGTAAAGCAGGAACTTCAAACCCTCCCGGAGCATCTTAGTTCATCCCTGTTACACGGTGGGTGTCACTAGTAAAGCAGGAACTTCTAACCCTACCGGAGCATCTTAGTTCTTCCCTGTTACACGGTGGGTGTCACTAGTAAAGCAGGAACTTCTAACCCTCCCGGAGCATCTTAGTTCTTCCCTGTTACACGGTGGGTGTCACTAGTAAAGCAGGAACTTCTAACCCTACCGGAGCATCCTAGTTCATCCCTGTTTTTAGTGTTTGCTCCATATTTAATTTTCTGTGTAGTGTTTTCTCTACCATTGTTTGTCTTTCTGTCCCTTTTATTGATTGATTTGATTTGATTTGTTTGTGTTTAACGCCACTTTCAGCAATATTTCAGCTACATGTATATCATGGCGACTAGTTTTAGTGGTGGAAGAAGCCGGAGTACCTGGAGAGAGCCACCGAGCATGGGCAAGCAACTGGTAAACTTTATCACTTGCGGCTGCGAGTCGAGTGCACCCTTTTTGTAATTTACAAAGCCGGGCGTGAATCCATGCCGTATTGGTGATAGGCTTGTATGAGTTGTTAGGTATTCTAACTACCTAACTCATTGAGCAACACGGGCCCTTTGCCCATTATTGTATAGTATACCTCAAGAGTTGTTGTCCGATTGGTCAATATATTTATGGCGGGTTATATTGTTTAATTCCACTTTCATCAATATTTCGTGGAGGAAACCGGAGAAAGGTACCGATCTGCCGCAAGTCACTGACAAACTTGATCACATAATGTTGTATCGAGTACTGTGCCATGAGCCCATCCAGAGAGAGATGTATTCGATAAAACTTGTGTTTAAATTAGTCATTTACATGTGGTGAGTCTGTGGTTTTTTCTAGTTCACTCTAAAAACTGATCTGCAACAATATTAAACCCATAAAATCATGTCTTGAAAATTTGAAATAATAGTTCACTCTAAAAACTGATCTGCAACAATATTAAACCCATAAAATCATGTCTTGAAAATTTGAAATAATAATTTATAGGGCCATCATTTCACTAAGAAGGGGGGGGGATAATTTGGGCCCATAACATACAAGCTGTTGGTAACACAAGATTGTATGAATATGGACATGAACAAGTTAAATTAAAGGAATACTCCAGTCAGTTGAAAAGTCGTTTTAATTCAATTCATTATAACTTTTTATTCATAAATAACTTATTATTTAAAAAAAACACCTTTATTAACATTAATATACCCAATTAAAAATGTGAATATTTGGAATTTCCTGTCGTAGTGTAAGTGTGACGTCATACTGACTGATCATGCTAGTTGAATAAATAACATGTATCTGACTCTTCCCAACATCGTGCCCGTTTGGTTATGTTTTAATACAAGATCAACTGCAATATAATGTTTATAATCTTATATCGTTCTAATTTTTTTCTTAATATTCCCATCTAATGTTACATTTTTATGAAACAAGAGTTTATTTGTATCGGGAGGGGTGATGGTCTACGTATAATTTCATCTTTGTTAGAGAATTTCATGTTTTACGTGATTGGTCGTATAGTTTAAATAACTGTCAGTTTTAACTCGTTTTATGCGTACACATGCTTTTATTTCTTTTTTGTCCCCAATGCTGTCGTACTTTCCCGTGTTTTTCGAAGTCACAGGTCGATGTGTTGACAAGGGTAATCACACAAAAAAAATCTTCTCACATATTCCCTTTTAATTTCGTTAGTGCAATAAAATGCTTAACATAAAGTCATAATGATTTTGTAAATATCAAAAGATAAATACATGTATACAACGTTATTTTACGAATTACATAATTTTTAATGATAAAATTGCAACTGATCAATGCTGATATAATATACGATACCGGCACGAATACGCCACGGCTCTTTCGGAAGAGCTTTAATTGCAGGTATAATCCGAGAATGGATTATGTCCCTTGTCTTCTCACATTGTAGAGTGTTGAAAAATGGCGATCCCCATTGTTTGGTGCAACAGGCAACTTCAATCACCAAATTCTACCTTACGGTATATTATTTTTAACAGTCATTAACACAAATGTCTTTTAGTTAATGTCATTTAAATATTCACGCTAACTTGTTAAGACCATGGAGTTTTCCTTTAAGGAAAAAGAGATGAAATAATAAATTGTTTTTATTGAAAATAAATACAATGTATGTAAACATTAAGCTAACAAGGAAGGGGGGGGGGTAATTCCGTGCCCTGAGCGCCTGTGGTATAATCCTGTCACTTTTTAGCTCACCTTGCCAAAGGCAATGTTAGCTTTTGGCGTCCGTCGTCTGTTGTCCGTAAACTTTTCACATTTTAATCTTCTCCTCTGAAACCCCTCAGCCAATTGATCTGAAACTTGATATGAAGCATCTATGGAAGGTACTCTCTAAAGATTGGTCATTTTGTCCCGGTCTATTAACAAACATGTCCGCCACAGGCAATTCTTGTTTCTAATTCGCCGAATTTTTTTAATCGTCTCCTCCGAAACCGCTTGGCAAATTGAACCGAAACTAGGTAGGAAGCATCTATGGAAGGTCCTCTATAAAGATTGCTCATTTCATCCCGATCCGTTAGCAAACATGGCCGCCACAGGCAATTCTTGTTTCTGATTGGTTCATTTTTTTTTAAATCTTCTCCATTGTAGTAAACTGTTAAAAGGGAGATCACTCTTGCATTAAATTGTTAAAAGAAATATAACTCTTGCCATTAATTATCTCCTTTAGACATTAACTAATGCTGATATAGTGTAGCATGTGTATACTATACATTACATGTAAGTATTCACATTTTAATATTCTTTTTAGCTCACCTTGCCAATGGCAATGTGGGAATTTGGCGTCCGTCGTTTGTTGTCTGTCATCTGTTAACTTTTCACATTTTAATCTTCTCTGAAACCCTTCAGCCAAATGAACTGAAACTTAGTATAAAGCATCTATGGAAAGTCCTCTCTAAAGAGTGCACATTTAGTTATGATCCATTACCGAACATGGCCCTCCGCAGGCAATTCTTGTTTCTGATTGGCCTTTTTTTAAATCTCCTCCTCTGAAACCGCTTGGCCAAATTAACCAAAACATGGCAGGAAGCATATATGTAATGTCCTCTATTAAAATTGCTTATTTCGTCCCGATCGGTTAGCAAACATGGCCACCACAGGCAATTCTTGTTTCTGATGGGTGCATATCTAAAGAATGTTCTCCTCTGAAACTGCCTAGCCAAATGAACCGAAACTTGGTAGGAAGTATTTACATTTAAATGATGTGTGGAAGGTTGTGTTTTAAGTTTCCTCAAAGCAGAATGAAAGGTGAGTGACACAGGCTCAGCCCACTGAGCCTCTAGTCTTACATCACCGGGAGAAAAGCTTGTCAAGTAAACTTTTAGTAACATTTGGCATTCCACCTTGTTTGAACGCTTTGTTTTATTCTTCTGGTGCAAAATTGCTCAACCATATTGAACAAAGCTGGGTTAGGTGTATGGTATTTAACGCCATTGTAAAAAAAACCCAACAATATTTCACTTATGGCGGTCAGTTTTATTGGTGGAGGACCCGGAGAAAACCACCGACCTGTCGCAAATCACTGACAAACTTTATCACATTTAAGAATTGAATGCATTCTTTTGAAGTTTCATTGGGATATGAAAGCGTTGACCGAAGTACATTTTCAATGAAGCGCGGTAGCGCTTCATGTTGAAAATGTAGTTCGATCAACGCTTTCATACCCCAATGAAACTTCAAAAGAATGCATTCAATTCTTATAATTATATTTAAATCACACCAAAATTTAATATAGTTGAATTTTTCGTCGTGAATTTTATTTGCGTTAGATTATTTGCTGTTGGAAATTACTACGCCATTGATTGTTTACATCTGACGTCGTCATGGAGGCACGTACAAGTTCGGGTTTGAGTTTCATTTGGATGTGAAACATCACTTTTATAATCATGTGACCACGTCATAACCAATCATATTGTAACATTTCAATGAAAAACAGAAGTAATGTAATTATATTGTTGTACATCTCTCCCTGATCGAGATTCGAACTCACAACATCAGTGGTGATAGGCACTGATTGCATAGGTAGTTGTAAAGCTAACTACCATACGATCACGGCACGACGGCACCTAAAACAAACTTGGAAGAGACTATCTTTGTAAAGAAGAGATTCAGACTGTACAAATGCAATTGATCCTACTTGATAAAGGACCAGGCCCCGGCGCCACAAAACTTGAGAATTTACTTAAGTCTGAGAATATTCTCAAATAAGGAAATACTCAAATTTGATTGGCTGAGTTCCTTATTTGAGAATATTCTCAGACTTAAGTAAATTCTCAAGTTTTGTGGCGCAGGGGCCAGTATGAGGTCTAAAATGAGGGGGGAAAATAAGGAAATTCTTAACAAGTAACAGAAATGCTTATTTTGAAAAAAAAAGCTTAAAGAGTGATAGTCAATAATTTTACCAGTGCAACAATACGATCAACCTTAAACAGTTGAACACAAAAAGACCATGATATATGGCTATGAAAATCCAGATCCTGGCTTGGCATATGTTATGAATCATCATTTGTGGCCTGCAGATTCAAGCTTTTACAAAAGAAGGTCTGGGACCTTGGGATCTGAACAATGAGTTCTATTTATCTGAGCTACAATGGAAGGAAAACAAGTCTTCTGAAGAACCAGTATTCTTGTGAAAAAGGGAGTTTGAACCCCGAGGATCACAGTTTAATATCAGCTGAAATACAGTAAATTGGGTTACTTTGGATGTTGTCTTATTTTGGTTTATCAATATAAGAGCAGGGGCGGATCCAGGATTTCAAGTTAGGGGGGGGCGCGTTTAAAAAATTGCGCCGTGCAGAGGGAGGTCCGAAAATGCTTAGGGGTATTTCGTGTGAAAAATCATGCTTTTACGCAAAAAAAATATCATATTTTTTCCAATTTTAGGGTGGCGCGCCGGGTGTGCCCCACCCCCCTGGATCCGCCCCTGAAGAGTTCCAAAATTAAACACGCAAATTTAAAGCAAACACCAAAAATTAACACGCAAAAATCGGCCATTGTTAACAGTACACTAACGAACTAATACACAAGTACAAATAGCAATTATGGAAAAAAGTTCACAATGCAGGCATTAAAGTTTCCGCCCAGGACAAATAACAGCACGGTATAGTACCTGGACGGTTGCTAACGGAAATTTCAGAGCGTCCGGAGTTGCTATCCGAAAACAATCCGGTTACTATATTCGAAAAAAACGACGAGAAAACTTTGTAAGTAGTTCAGTTTATGCATATTTTCCCTAATACACAATCGCTGCCTATGCATTTAAACCTCTTAACGGAACTTTACATATATTCATCCGACATGTTCAAATCTTTGTTTACCCTGAAAAAAGTTATTTTTTTCTAAACAATGGAAAAAAGGTCCGAAGTTTGAACAAAAAAAATTGTATACGATGTAATGTATCGTGTGAATTTTGCCATTTCCGTCAATTCAATCAATTCAAACTCTGGTAATCGTTATTTCTATTGATTTTACGATAAAACACAACGTTTGTTGATATCAAATGTGTGCTGGTATTGAGAATTTCTTATAAATTGGTACCTTTTTGAAAAAAATCTACATTACGGTTACTATTGGACAAAAGCACCGGTTGCTGATATATATTTCCATGTCAGAGCTGAATAATAAAATTTGACCTTCTGCGTTGTACAGCGCTGAATTTTTAACTTCATTTGACCTTTTGTTATGTTTAGTTTCCATCGCTGACCATGATAATTTGAAATTCGGAAAAGTTGCATCATAAATTGGGTGTCGGCCCAATAATCCGAAGGTCCAATAGTCCGAAGACCCAATAGTCTGAAAGCCCGATAATCCGAAGGTCTGCCGCGGATAGTCCGAAAGTCGAATAGTTACAATTTAATTTATTTAGAATGATTTTGAATCTGACTGCTTTCTTGTAATTAAAGGTAACACTACAAATATGACGACCACCGGGTTTTCTAACGATTTAATACTATCTTAAAAAAATACTCATTATTCTTTTTACTAGCAGAAAAAGTTTTAGTTCTCCTGCCCCGAATATTGGCATTGAAGATATACTAGTAGCCATTACTTGGAGGTCTTCGTACGTCCGTGAACTTTTACCTAAACTTCTTGAAAACCAATTGATGAATAGAATTTAAAAGAATAGTCTGACCTTAACAAATAAGAGTTACTGGACATATGATGGTATTATTTGCTTGATTCGACAACAAACATGAACGATGCAAGAATTTTTCATGTTGATCAATCTTGGGGGGGGGGGGAACTTACTCTGAAGAAACCATTGAGTGATTGAAATGAGAACTTGGTATTTATGTTCCTATCAATGTTGGTAATTTGGTAACAGTAGAGGATATGTTTTACATAATACAAAATTAATTACTCCCGAAGAAGTCAATACCAGGATATGAGGACCTCGAGACTTGGTACTCAAGGTGACCTGACCTGACCAAAGCCAACGGCCGAGGTCAGGTCACGTCACCGGGAGTGACAAGTCGAGAGGTCCTCATATCCTGGTATTGACTTCTTAGGTAGTAATCAATTGTTTTATTATACCGAAATAAACTGGATAAGGCACTAATTATGAACTGAACATTAAGCATGTTCAGATGAAATATGTTGAATAACAACAAACTTTCAACAAATGACAAAAACGTGATCAGGTCGAAACGGGATTAATGTGTCGCCATTTTTTTTTTTCAATCGGTCAATATCTACAGGTCAGTGTATACGTAAGATCACGTGCACGAGATGAATAATGACTTCTTTGGAAGATTTGGTGGTCATACCGTGGGAAATAAAATAAAATCACATGACAAAGCGAAAGCGAGTATTATTAATATTCATGAGGTATGATAATAGAAATTATATGGGAAAACATGTTCATCTTCTTTAGAACCACTGAACAGGACTGAACAGACTTTAACCATATTAAGTAGAAAATTTCTACAATGAGGTCTGGCACAGCAGTCACATGACTTTGGATATTTTGATGGTCAACATTTGAAGATTTTTTCTCAACAACATCCTAAGGGTTTTGAATGAATTTTATAATACATGAATCTATTACTAGTATTGAGGAGTCCATATTAATGTTCTACGAAAGCATACACGGAGGTGTGAACATATATTTTGTTATATATCTGGAAAAAAAATTAAGAAACAAAGTCATATCGAAACGTTTTTTTTTTGTAACAAAGTCGTGTACACACGTTTGTAGTTTATTGGAGGTATGGTATTTAGCGCCACTTCCAACAATATTTCAGTTATATCATGACGGTCAGTTTTATTGTTGGAGAAAACCGCCGACCTGCCGCACGTCACTTACAAACTTTATCACATAATGTTGTATCGAATGCACCTCGCCTGAGTGGGGTTCATACTCACAACGTTAGTAATGATAAGCACTGATTGTATATGTGGTTATATATCTAACTACCACATGATACGATCACGACGGTCACAATGATAGTATTGGTGTAGATCAGAAGTTCAAAATGGTCATCAGCCAGGGTCAAAGTTGACATTGTAGAATACCGTTTTGTGATATTCATTATCATCTCTCGGAGAGGCACTAAAGACAATTAATTAAATTAAATTTGGCAGAGAGGTTACCTGTCAGATCAGGCACAACTGATACAACTTAGTTACAAATGTGTACACAGATATGGCAGCAAATAGACATCAATTGAAATATCTGATAATTTCTTATGAACTTAAAACACAGGTGAACAATTTCTGATCGTGTGAGCCTCTTGGTGACGTTTGCCAATTAATGAAATGCTATTCCAATTAACATCGATCGATCAGCTCATTGCATCCAACTTTGTGATGCTTTAGAATGCCACAAATTGTAATCACTCGACCAACGTCGTATGATTGATTGGTTGGATTATGATGTTTAACACCACTTTCAACAATATTCAGTTGAATCGTAGCGGTCAGTGTTATTGCTGGAGGAAATTAGAGTACCCGGAGAAAACCACCGACCTGTCGCAAGTCACTGACAAACTTTATCACATAATGTTGAATCGAGTACACCCAACCTCGAATTATTTCGCTCATCTCTCATCAAACCTTGTCTTGTGATAGGTGTATGGATATGCTTCAAATTGAAACACTTTGATTCGCTGGAAAACGGTTTACTCGTTTATTAATGCTAATATTAAAAAAATTCCCGGTTCCTCGTTAATTAAGTGTTCGATTCCAAATAAATTTGTGGATAATTGAACGTCAATATTGTTTAGTAAAGTGTTGATTCCAAATAAATTTGTGGATAATTGAACGTCAATATTGTTTAGTAAAGTGTTGATTCCAAATAAATTTGTGGATAACGTCAATATTGTTTATTCTAATATGACGTCCCGTATTCGGTATACAAATAGAATAACAATCAAACATAGGCCACACATGCGCGCTGAGCTAAAAAAAAAAACAAAACAAATAGCACCTACATATCGCTCGGTATTAAATATTCATGAATATAATGCCTACTCATATTTGAATAACAATAAAGTATGGCCGGCATGAATTATTTCTTAATTCCAGTGCAATACTGAGCATAAAAATGTATTCTTGCATATCCCTGTGTCTAAAAAGCACAAAAATTGCAATTCCGAGAAATATTGTTGAACGACTTTGACACATAAACAACGTGACGTCATATGAAGACTTCCAGTTTAAAATGTAAATATCAGACGTTATTTAGCTTCGTGTACGCTTCAATGTAGATAGAATTTAACTAAAATAACTTTTCAAGGTAGGCATTTTAGTTATTTTTGTGTATTGTTGTACATATGACATGTAGGATTTCACGTTTTCAAGATGACGGATCATTAACATTGACCGCCTTGAATTTTAAAATTGCCGTATTTGTCCTATTGAATCGAAATAATTCATGCCGGTCATACTTTATTTTCATTCACATATGGGTAGGCATTATATTCATGAGATTTAACCACTCGCTATCGGTCAGGGGTTAAATATTCATGAATATAATGCCTACCCATATGTGAATAACAATAGAGTATGACCGGCATGAATTATTTCTTAAGTAAATTGTTGATTCCAAATAAATTTGTGGATAATTGAACGTCAATATTTTTAGTAAAGTGTTGATTCTAATAAATTTGTGGATAATTGAACGTCAATAGTGTTTAGTAAGGTTCATTCAACCTATGCCAACATTTAAAAAAAAAATATATAAAAAGGTAAAAAAATATTGTTGGCATAGGATAATTGTTATATAAACATGACTAGTCATGCGTAATTAGTGTAAAATCCGGGGAGATGACAAACAAAAAATCAGTATATCAGCACATATATTTAATATCAAACTTTATAAAAAAAAAAAATAATTAGGATATTATAAGCACATATATTTTAACATCAATCATTATGAAAATAAATTAGGATATTACAAGCATATATATTTTTATATCATACTTCATGAAAATAAACTAGGATATTATAAGCACATATATTTTTTTTATCATACTTCATGAAAATAAATTAAAGATATTATAGGCACAGATATTTTTTATCATACTTTATCAAAATAACCAAAAACAATCAGTATACACAATCACATTACAAATTGCTCAAATACAATTGTCTTAGATTTTGGATAAAACCCAATCAGAGCTCTGGATAACAATGTTCGATTTAGAAATCACTCCAAATTACTGTAATCAAATATTATCCCCAATCACATCAATATGAAAATGACTGATCTTATGATTAATTAGCTTGGAGTGACATTAATTATCTTATAAATAATTAGCTTGGGGTGAACTGAATTATCTTATGATTAATTAGCTTGGAGTGAGCAATTAAAAAATACTCTACAAAATTATGATAATTCTAAATTTATTAATAAATATTATTATTATATAGATATCGATGAAATACCGTGATTTCCGAGTTAAATAAAAACGATAATATCACTAGTGAAATTGCCATTTTTATTTTCACTCTCGCTATTTTTCCCGCCATTTTTCGGGCCAGAACTATTTTTTTTAGAATATTATATGGAGTGATGTCCCTTTGCTTCATTTCATTGACAGATTGTTAGTTTCATTTACGATAAAGGAAAGATTCAAAAAATAAACAAAATGATATCTTAATCTAGTATTTCACTGAGATACAATAAAAAAGCAGGTAAATTTGGCAAACATTGACAGTTTTGATACTTTTAATGGCAGAATTATTCTCTAACAAGATGAACTGTGAGCTAATGCTCACTTATGATATCCACGCTCTTCGGCAAACAGGAAGTAGGAATCTGACAGGTCAAAAAACGCTTCCCAAAATATGGGGTACCTATATGAAGCTTGTAACCAAATATCAGATTTCTACCATCAATTATATAGTTGCTGAAAAAAAATGCGACGAAAAATGGGCATATATGTTCAATGTGTATAAAAATCAACAAAGTCGGCAAACAGGAAGTAGGAATCTGATGGGTCCAAAAACGCTTCCCATGATATGGCATACCTATATGAAGCTTGTGACCAAGTATCAAATTTCTGCCATCAATAGTTTGCTGAGAAAAATGTGACGAAAAATGTGTATATATGTTCAATGTGTATAGAAACCAACAAAATCGGCAAACAGGAAGTAGGAATCTGATGGGTCCAAAAACGTTTCCCACAATATGGGGTACCTATATGAAGCTTGTGACCAAATATCAGATTTCTGCAATCAATAGTTGCTGAGAAAAATGTGACGAAAAATTTGCATATATGTTAATTCAATGTGTATATAAAATCAACTAAGTCGGCATACAGGAAGTAGGAATCTGACAGGTCCAAAAACGCTACCCACAATATGGCATACCTATATGAAGCTTGTGACCAAATATCAGATTTCTGTCATCAATAGTTGCTTCGAAAAATGCGACAAAACATGTGCATATATGTTAAATGTGAATAAAAACCAACTAAGTCGGCAAGCAGGAAATAGGAATCTAACAGGTCCAAAAACGCTACCCACAATATGGCATACCTATATGAAGCTTGTGACCAAATATCAGATTTCTGCCATCAATAGTTACTGAGAAAAATGCGACGAAAATATCTTGGATGGACGGAAGGACGGACGGACGGACAGAGGTAAAACAGTATACCCCCTTCCCCTTCGGGGAGCGGGGGTATAAAAACATATGGTCTCGGCAGAAAGAATCTTTCCAACATTAAAACTTTAAACCACACCAAAAAAAAAAATCGTCTGCTATAAATTAACTCCAAATAGCAGTGCTAGTTCTATCGCTTCTTGTGAAATGAATCCAAATTTCTCACAGCTTTCGTCAACCACAAGTACTAGTTCAACGACTTCTGACACTAAGATATCATCTCTTTTTTATGGGAACACTTACATTTACGGAGGAACTTTTAATTTTAACAATCCTCAGTCTAGTCAGAAAAGACAAAGTGATGATTCCGGACTACAAATAGCAAAAACAAAATATAAAAGAATCCTACCTTTAGTGATTCCGATTCTGAGTGAACTTTAGTCAATTTTCCTTCCGTTATAATCCGTTTGAATTACACATTTAACGATTGAACCGCTTGGACCCACATTTAACGATTTACATTTCCTAGCTGTTATATTGTTAAATTACTTGTTTTCTAATTATATAATCCATCGAATTTGAAATAGTTTTGGTTTTGTTAACCGCCAAATATTGGTATGCATCCGACTTCTTTCACAAAACATTCTTCCCACAAGGTTACAAACGAGATGTACATAATAAAAAAAACCCAAACATACATTAAGTGTCAATAAATAAAATTGTGTCTCTCAAGGTCGAGTGCATACTATGGTCACATAGTTTACAAGTAAACAACATGAAAATTACATTCCTAATCGAAATATGTGCACATGAATATATTTATTTACAAAATTGAAAGCATTAGACACACGTTTCAGTTAACGAGTAGCCATGGACTCAGTTGTATATTAATGCGCAATAAAGAAATAAACACATGCAATGCAGATGATAGAAAATATAAAATTTATTGGCTCAAAACAGTCTATATAATAAACAGTATAACTAACTGTGATGTCCGATTACCAGAAATATGCCACTCATGACCGCACAACACTGATAATGCACGCATGCGCTTCGCGTATTCGTGAATTATCAGTTGCGCGGTCAGTCGTGACATATTTTTGGTAATCGGACATCACAGTTAGTTATACTATAATAACAAACTTTTGAATTTAGATTTTAGGAAAATTGCTTAATTGCATGAGTATCATATAATATTTTAAATTCATACATTTTAGAAGGATTGTTTATTTAAATTATTCTAAAATTTTACATGTTCATCTTTTTTATTTTTCTTTATAAAAAGTTTCACTGTTGAGACCTTTTTACAAAAGTTTAATTATTTTATTTTTTCAAGTTGTTAAATTTCAACAGATTTATTCTTATATTTTTAGATTGTTTTTTGCTTAGTTTTTTTTATAATAAATTTCAATTTTGAGACCTGCATTTCCAAATTTACTTACCGGTAACTGTCATTAATTGTTAAATAAACACCTGTAATATAATGTTTGTTGGCATACCTTGAATATGATATTTCAAAATGTTGGCGTAGGTTGAAGACACCTTTAGTAAAGTGTTGATTTCAAATATATTCGTTACTGATTATTGGATAATTTCACATAAAATGTCAGATCTCGTTCTCATATTACAACTATCATCAATTAACCAGGGATCAGAAGACAACAAAATTAATGATCCACAAGTCTGGTCTGGATCTGAGTCGTAACCCTTGTCTCTGTTGTTCAGTAAAGTCTCGTTACCAAATATATTTACGAATGAGTTGCCATCCAACCACTGACCCTGGTGTAGTCCAATCCATATCCTTTTTTTTACCTATAAGATACATTTGAAGGTAAAGTCAAACCTGCTTTAGTTTAGTTTGTTTTCCTCCAAAGACTTTTAAGTTATTTGGTATTCAAATATCTTGGGTTTGAGGGTACCTGAAGAAGGTTATTCTATAAAAGCGTCGTGTGTACTAAATTAGATATCTACATTTTTTTTATTAGTGTCCACCTCTATTAAATAATAACCTGCTTACCCTTCCGGGGCACCTGAGTTCACCCCCTGTTTTTAGTGGAGTTCGTGTCACTCGATCTTTAGTTTTATATGTATGCTTTGTCGATCATTGTTTATCCGTTTGTACTTTTTCTTTTGGCCATCGTGTTGTCTGTTCTTCTTCGATATACGGTTTCTGATTGCCCCTTTGGTACCTCCAAACTCTTCTACATTATGTTACCATAATTTCTAGTTACTTCCACAGTGCACTTCATATTAATTAAACCTGTACGTAGCGATCACCTGTCTTATGTGACCATTGTTCAATAGATCACACACGACAGGTTTGACTGTGCCATCCCAAGCCTTACAAAGAAGAATATTATAAGAGAATGAATGATTGTTGTTTAATGCCAACTTAAATTTTCAGCTCTATCATGGCAAGAACAAGTTAATTTTCAATTAAATGATGATGAGGTCCGCTTAGCATTATATTTAATTTGATTTAATGTATTTAACGCCACTTTCAGCAATATTTCAGCTATATCATGGCGACCAGTTTTAGTGGTGGAAGAAATCGCAGCACCCGGAGAGAACCATCGACCACTTTGCACTAGACCAACACGCGTAGTTTGATTTTTATAGTTCTAGCTCACTGAAACAAAAGTCCGCGGATAGAATTGTCACCCCACTCGGGCACATTATCCTGATTCCCAGTCAACCAGTCTTTGCTCTTTCTCCTTAAAGCTGCATGCTTAGCGGAGAAGCAACACATACCAGTTTCATAGTGTTTGGTTTGACCCGACCAGCGAACGGGGCTCGAACCCACGATCTACCACACTCGTGGCGAGCAGGCTAACCAGTACATCACCGCTTTTTAAGAGAATGTGAGTTAATTGAAAATACATGGTTTATTATTATTTATAACCCCTCTTTTTTCACAATCTTTTTTTCCCCTAAAAGTCATGTATATCACAAATAACAGCAATCTATTTAAAATTCGATCTTTGATTGCTCCCGATTATGTCGCACATAGCCGGGAGCGATTAAAGATAGAATTTTAATTAGATTGGAATATCAATTTTTAATGAAGAAAGTTTTAAAAAATCAATAACAGTTTTTAATGGAATTAGTTTTTTAAATCAATACACTTATAGAACGTGAATAGAAGAATAAATCCTCCCTATATGTTCATAATGTTAACTACCTCAATTAAGCACCACTTTAAATATAAATAAATCCATTAGAAAGTTAAATCCAAATTGAATGTTCGGTGTGTTCGTTTCATTAAGATAAAAGGGTGCATTCGATTAAGTATAATTTAGCTTGGATAATCCTTTTGCATGACACTTAAAGTAATATGAAAGGCAAATATCGTGGAATTTTTGGATTAAATATTTTCACTTAATATGTCACTCAATTTTAACTATAATCAACTGCATAACATTAAAAGATCCACTCTAAAACAGATCTTAAGAGCAAATCGTTTGACAGCAGATACTTCTGTTTTCCCGTACAGTAATGCAAATGATATGTGCGTGACCCAAGAATTGAAATCTTTCTGGGAGATTATCGCTCATGCACACTGTTCAGTTGATGAAAAAAAATGTCGGATGCAAATAAAAGTATATTCCGTGTGTACCTCATCAGAATAATTGCACACAAAAAAAAAAAACAACAAAAAAGTTCACACGACATGAAACAGACAGATTCCTCAATAATCATTTGCAGATTTCTAATTGTTGGGAACATATTTCGACTTGAAACATGCATGAATAGCTTAGTAAAGGTACCACCGTATTCCAAATTAAATTTTCAGGGAAAATATTTCTTCACCCAAAACTGGTAACATTTTGGGTTTTTTGTTTGGTTTTTTTCCACGTCTTCACTGAATATGAAATATGTATATAATAACATATTAGTTCATTTTGTATGAATTCATGTGCATGTATGTATAGAATTTTTATTCTTAAAAACAAGGGCGCGGCCATTATCGACTTCCGAGTGTGTCCGCCATTAGAAAAGTACAAAAATCTTATGTTCTCGGGGTTTATCGATACGCCAATGTATGGTTTCTCTAGTACAGGTGTCACAATATACTGTTATTTCGGCTTGAAATTCAATGATAACATCTGCTGTGAAGTGATTTGTAAACGGAGAAGACGTTTCTAAGTAGTGAAACAATTGTTTATTATTGAACAAGTACACAAAGGGACCGGATTGTACAGGATGTCGGAAAACCCAGGTTTTACTCCGGATTGTACAGGATGTCGGAAAACCCAGATTTTACTCCGGATTGTACAGGATGTCGGAAAACCCAGATTTTACTCCGGATTGTACAGGATGTCGGAAAACCAAGGTTTTACTTTTCGTTAACACTACGGACCAAATTTAACAGGAGATGAAAAAACTGTACTACGGGGTAGGTTAGGGTTATGGTGTTTAACGTCACTTTCAACAATATTTCAGTTATATCGTGGCAGTCAGTTTTATTGGTAGAGGAAACTGGAAATGTCATCAGTGACATTTTCTAGGAAGGTAATTGTTGTTTCCAACTCTGATACCAGTTTATTATTTTTGTCAGATTTCCTCTTCGTAACAAGATTCAAGATTCTTTATTTCTCATAAAACCATAGATTAAACAGTGGTACAGAGAATTTGCCAATTTAACATAAATAGATAATAAATACACATGACAAGACAAGATGGTCTACAAAATTAAATAATAATAACACAAATGAAATAACATCATTTCATTTGGATGACAGAGATGTGTGGCTCAAAGTTTTGATTCCGCATGAAAAATATTGACTCGGGTATAATTTTCTTTCGTTTGCCAAAGATTTACATTAAAAAAAGGTAGTGAAATTCATCACCTATCTCTGCATCCGTGCATATATTACACAGCTTATTCCCATGATCAATACCATTCCATCTTCCTGTTTCGATAGGTAATCGATGATTACCAGTTCTAAATTTACAAACTGTTATTCTGTTTTTATATGTTAAAATATCTAAATATGGTTCAAATTTAAAATTTTCTTTAAATAATTTATAGCATAACCCTTTGGAAGAGTTTTCCATATTTGATCGCCATTCTTGTTGAAACTGGTCGAATAATTTTTGCTTTAGTGTATTATTTAACCATATACAATTACAATTTCTCTGGCTCTCCCAGATATTACTGAAACCACAATTATCTAAGATGCTCTTTACATTATCAAACCAAAAGGACTGGTATTGACCATGAGAATTTTATACATATATTTATAAAGAATGAGTGATAGTTTACTATCTTTACCATTTATTAACTTAGATCAATAATTTACCATACGCAGTTTTATATAAACAGACATAGGATATGCCCCAAGCTCTCCATATATCATGAAAGTAAGGGTTTACTTTTTTTAAATTTAACAAATGTTTGCAAAATTTTAAATGTACTCTTTCAATTATATCATTATCACCAAAACCCCATATTTCACACCCGTATAATAGAATAGGCTTTACCATTTTATCAAAGATATCATACTGGCATTGTATTGAAAGATTATGAACTCTGCCCTTTTTTAATACTTCATACATAGCTTTGGTAGCTTTTCCAACAATATTTTTCTTTGTGTTCAAATAGCAGCCAGTACCAGAAAAATGTATTCCAAGATAATTATAATCTTTTACAATTTCTAAATTAGAACCTTTATATGAAAAATTAAAATGATGCAATCGTGCTCTAGTGAAAACAGCAATTTTTGTATTAGAAATATTAACCTTTAGCTGCCATGTGTCAAAATATTCACTAATATCATTTAGATGTATTTGGAGATCTTCCGCTGAATTAGAAAATAACCCGGTATCATCTGCGTATAGTACTACATTTTTTGTATAAACAATCTAAGAAAAATATCTAATTCGTCTTCACTATCTTTAGCTATGGAATCCAAACCTTTAGAATTTCTATCATGTAAAACTCGTTCCATATCATTCAAATAGAGTGAAAATAGGAAAGGAATAAATTTTCCCCTTGTCTGGCTCCAACATTACAAGCAAAATATTAAGTTTTGTTACAATTATATACAACACGTGATTTAATTCCACTGTACATGTTAACAATTATATTATACAATTTACCATTAATTTGGTTAATTAGAAGTTTGTTCCACAGCCCATCCATCCAAACAGTATCGAAAGCAGCAGCAAAATATATAAAAGCGCAAAATAATTTCTTTTTCTTACACTTCATAATATTTACTAACATATGTAAAATGAATAAATTATCAGCTGTGGAATAACCTTTTCTAAAACCTCCCTGATTTTCACAAATCAGACAGAAATCATCAGAGAAATCATTTAGCCTTGTATTCAAAATCGATGTAAATAATTTGCCAAAACAGCTAATAATGGTAATTGGTCTAAAAAAAATTTGATCAATTTTACTTCCTTTATTTTTTTAAACAGGAATGACATTTCTCAGTAGCCACTGTTCTGGTATAATACCACTGTCAAATATGACATTAAATAGCTTAAAGTAGATGTCAGAAATTGTATTAAAGGAGTGTTTCAAGTATTCATTAACTATTTGACCTTCGGCAGAAGATTTCTCATTCTTTAATTTTTGTATTGCTTTTTCAATTTCTTCTTTTGAAATAGAAGAATTTATTATAATATTTAAATTATCAATTTCATTTATATGATCAAGTTCATGTATTAAATTATCATCTTGATTTCCAGCATTCATAGTCTTGAAAAAATCCAAGAAAACGTCAATGGGAATATCAGTATTATTCTGTTTTGTTCCAGTATTTATTATTTTCCAATATTCTTTTGGATTAGTAGACTTTAAATCATTTATTTTCTTTTTAATATTTTTCCTATGTTTTCTAATACTTTTGTTCATTACCTTTTTGTACTCCTTTTCTAAATGTGTTGTTTCAATAATTAATGTGGTTGTTCTAAATCTTTTGGAGCGTCTTTTAGAACTTTTGAATGTTTTCCTAGCATTTTTACACTCACCTTCGAACCATTATTTATTTAAGGTAGCACTAGAGGCAAAATGGCATTTTTTATCGAATTTTCTTTTCTTTCATTTTTCAATAGATATATATGTTCACTAACATATTACATCAAAGAAATGTCTGTATATTATCCAATTAATGTGTAATTAGCTAATTTATATATGTAAACAAAAGCACATGGTCAAATCTGTTCTTATCTAAATAACAAGGAGGAGCTTATCTATCAATCAGTGGTGTAATATAATAGCTTTCTTATCAGTCTCCTGTTGACCTCTATTGACCACTATTTATATTGTGGTTAATTTATGTAATGATGGATGAAGAAGCAACAAACCAGCTTCTCTGACGGCTTTAACAAAAGCATTTCTTTGGTCTTCTAAACTCAGATGATGACAGTGTCATCTGTTGAGAACTTTTGGCATATTTTTTTCCTTTACTTGATGATTTTATTTTAAATTTTGTTTTATTATATGAGTAAATTCTCAAAACTTTTCCCCTCGGACCAGTCTATTTTTATTCAGGGGTGTTATGCAAGTGTAACTTATTAACTTTACAGATTTCTATTGACATTATGTCATAATTTCTCAATAAACAAAGTTTAACTTTAATGTTGCATTTATTTATTTCATTTATTTACATTTAATTCACTTGTGTTGCAAACTTTCTGTAATACTAATCTCTCCTGTAATCCATTTGTTAATTGTGGCTTCTGGTTATGTAATAAGGGGAGGAGCATTGACCATACTGATCAGCAGGAATCAAACCAGTGACGTCAAATCTCCTGCCAAATGCCATGAGTGGGACAAAATAGGATGGCCAGTGCATTTATAATGCAGAAATATCAGCCTGTGTATACATTATATGCATGATGTGTAATTAATTCGGTTGTTTCGAATCATGTCAATTCCGACCACGTTCCGTCTTTTTCGTGTCTTGACGTCTGAACAAATGGGCAGGCGACTTCCGGTGTTTACGCTATTACTGTGACAACGTCAGCATATCATAGTCATAGATGCGGTAGATTATAAGTAATTGTAATATGGAGACGCCAAGGAAACCGCTGAATAAATACTGGTGTTCGGTACCCCACTATCTGTCTTATATAAGAAATATATACATAAAAGCAGATCGTTTTCCTTTCATGATGCTGACAGCCGCAAATAAAGAAAGAAAACAAATTTAATTTCAAAGAATTATTTGTCTCTGCGTTGAAGTCTTTGATACAAATAAAATAATTTAATTGATATCTGTCTTTTACAGAAAATGTTAAGATATTTTTAACTTGAGAATCGAACGTTAAAACGGCACATATCGATTGGAGTTTTTGTTGTGTACATTGACACCGGAAGCTTAGGACCAGCAGTTCCATCGAAATCATGTGATCTGGCAGACGAAAATAACAAAATTTTGACGGAATGGAAATGATTCGAAACAATCGAATTTTATTGAAATAATGTTCCCCAAGTATTCCCAAGGATATTGAAAGCATTTGTGTATATTTAATGGGGCAAAAACTGGGCAAAAACTGGGAAATTTTGTTTTGGGGCTATTTTGGAGCTTTATTTTATGAGTGAAATACTAACTTGAATTTAAAATAGCAACTTTATGGGTGCCTCTATTGACCTGATTTTGGTATATGTTATTCTGTAGGGTGTATTCTACAAAACAGTGTCTCAGATTTCAAAAATTTGTTTCTAAAAATATTTATACCTCTTTGAAATTGGGAACAGAATGGAAGGATTAGCTTTTACAGTCTGTACGACATAACAAATGAATGAAACCATATATCAAAATTCTGAGACACCGTTTTGTAGGCTGTAGTTAGATCTTGCAGAGGAAATAAAAAATTATGGTGTGTGATTTGACCTGGACATGCTATTTTTAATCAAAGAGCATACCCTAGTTTTTTGCACATTATGTTACATAACTTTTGATTAAATTGATTTTGAAATATGAAATTTAGTTTACAATAAAGAGCAATCTTTCAGAAACACATAGATACCGAGATATTTAATTTCCGTTTAGTAGATTTTAAGAAATAATCTTTAAAAGATTGGTAGTCAAGGCAAACAAAATTTCCCTCTAGTGCTACCTTAATTCTACATTACAATATTGATCCTTTTAGTAGAATTATAAGTCCCAAAAGTAGTTTTTGTGCGGATTCAATTAACATACAACAAATTTTATCAACTGTAGAATCAACTGGATGGATATTATGAACATGTTCCGCTAATGATTTCAATATCGTCTAAAATGTCATTAAATTTAGCATCATCGATGTTGTCAATGAAACATGAAGACTTTTCATTATCCCACTTTTTTCTTCAGGTATTTCTGATGAATCACGCCTGCCATTAATTTGAATGCAACATTTTAAAGTAAGCGACAGAGGAGAGTGTACATCTGAGAAAAGTTTACTTGGTTCTAATATCGAAAAAGAATTGATAATTTTCATTATCGCTATCTTGCGGTGTTTTCCTTTGATCTTGCTATCTGAGAACTTCCAATCTCACGCTAGTAGAGTGAGATGGAAAATTATCGCCAGTAACTAAGCGTTGTCAAGGACGCGCGTACGTAGTATTATTGCTGTTTTCTAATATGACGTTATAACTTAGTGACGTCACATTACCAGATCCTTGATAATAAGTGATTAACGATATAAAATAGTAATTGTGTTTTAAAAAAATTTCAGTATCTCAACAAAAATTATTTAATTATGAATACAAAATAGCGATAAAATAATTAAAGATGTGTTCTAAAACTCGAGGACGTTTCTCAGTCATCTCTCATCTCAGGGCTTCGCTCTTCGATGAGATATGACTGAGAAAAGTCCTCTCGTTTAAAAAAACCCATCGTTAATCACTTAGTAACTTAGGTGATGCTATACAGTGAGTTTCCTTTTCGTAGCCTCAATTGAAAGTAAAAACATCTAGTTGACTAAATAATTTAATTATTATATTTTTACCTACATAATTATATAGTGGAGAATACACTCCAACTGTAGATTCTTAAAAATAATCAACGAGACCCGTCAGGAAATCCCCCGTCAAGGAAATCACGACCACCACGCCCTAATCAACAAGGTTTTCCAACAAAGTATTAAGAAATATTTTGGGACCCATAATTTTGTGTAGTATATCATAAGATGTCGGAAAACACAGGTGTTGGATTGCGCAAGTTCCACTGTACATATAGCTATGAATCAAAATCATTGTTTGATATTGTTAAGCTCCTTCTTAGTGATGAAAAAAGCTATTATTCCGAAAAATGGGGGCTCCCATAATGTACAGGGAATTCCTTTCTTAACTAAAGATACATTTAAATGCTGTGAATTGATTGTGGTTCGCTATAAAAACAGTCTGTTAGAGTACATACAGTCAGGGTCATTCTTCTCTTACATTTGGATCTTTTTTTAAATCCTGGACCGCTTCTAATAATATAGCGACCTCCTCTTTTTCAAAAAGTATTCATTCGCCTTTGGATTATACACAATGTCTCGTCAACGTACAGTTCCATATTGCACTTTTGGTAATGGTAATGTTTGTAATGTTTGTATTGCTCGATCTTTACTTGACCTTACTTTTCTGTGTAATGTTTTGTGGGTAATTCTTTGTCGTTTTTACTTTTTCCTTTAGCCATTGTATTGTCTGTCATTTTTCATGAAATAATTTACGCCTTTTGATTACCGTTTGGCATGTCCAAAAGTTTTTTTGTGTGTGTGGGGGGGACGGGCGTAACTGACATTTAACATCCTAATTGCCAACAATATTTTAGTTCCATCGTGGAGGCAGGAACTGCTTACCCTTCCGGAGTACCTGAATGTTTTATTGGGGCTCGTGTTACTGAGTCGATCTTTAGTTTCATGTTGGTCAGATCGTTCTTGTGTTCTTTTTCTTTTGGCCATTGTATTTTATGTTCTTCTTCGATATATACGGATTCTGATTACCACCTTGGTATCTCCAAACTCTTTTTATTAGTAAAGGTAATACTATTGCGTGCATGGAGACCTATAAAATTGACATAACAGTATACATTTATCGTATTTGAGGGATTAAAACCCCGAGCTGCAGTTTAAACAGGGGCCTTTTTATGAGAATTGTATTTTTTAATACACAGTTTTACTTACAATTTACATAACTTATAACAAAATCTCTCTTTTGGGTGTTTGTTATACTAATGAGATCTCCGCCATCATTCTGACAATACGATCTGGCATCTGTCCATGTCTTAGGTGTGGGTATGTAGAATAGTTTGAGGCACGTTTGTGTTGCCACATCATAGTCATACCCAGCTAAAGAACACCCTGTAAGGTAAAATTCTGACAAGTGATAACTTGAAACTTGAAAACTTGAAACTTTTTTTATTCTCAAGACCCCGTCAGGGGTATGCGAACAGTAGCAACATATGTACAGGTATACAAATATGGAATACATAAAAGACATGGCACATATTGTTAATACAGAATTCATTGATAAATTGAAGTTGACAGAGGAAGACAAACCTAGTTTATAACAGATAATATAATTTTACAAAATCCGGCAAGTTTTACAAGAGTAATGTAATCATCACTACATAATAAATCTTTAAACATATCAGTAGGTCTAGTGTATACATCATTTGGAAGCATTTTACATCTTTCATTTGGAAAAATAAGAACATTGTAACAAATGGTGAAGTTCATCCCCAGGTCAGAAGAATTGCATAAATCACATATACGATCATCACGATCAACACCCCAAATACGACCTTGCTCTACTGGTAATCTATGGTTCATACATCTAAAATTACAAAGAGCTTTTCTGAGATCAAATGGCAATTTAACAGTATAACTTTCAAATTTGTGCACAGATTTAAATATTCTGTAGCTTAAACATTTGGGAGAATCATACTGTATTAGTCCAATTCTGTTTGAATTGATCACAAAAACTTTGTTTGACTAGATTAGACAAGTTTACATTCTTTGGCACATTTTGTGACAACCAATATTGTGAAAGATCACAAGTATTTAAAGTAGTTTCAATACAACAGTGGGAAAGCCGCCGACATTGAAGAGTTCCGATCTGTAGTCACGCGGGGAAAGGGAGATAATTATAAAAACCGTCATGGCGTCACTGTCATTTTGTAAACGATCGCGAGGCCGTATTTCAAATACAAATATAAGCAACATCTGAATTAATTTGATCATAATATGCATCGTAACTTTGTTAATGATCATGTGTTTGGTGTAACTTAACCAATAAAACATGTACAAAACGCCTAACTGCTCGAAATATCAGAAATATCAAACGACGCCAGATGTCAATAAAAAATATGGCGGGTAATACCCTGGTCTGCAGTTGACTGACACAAATGCGTCCTCAAAACCGATGAAGGTTGAAATATATTTAAATCGAAAGAATAAACATAAAGGAAGGTATGTTAATTAAACAAACCCGTCATTTGCTTGCTACATTTATAAATTTGGGTTTGAAGTCGTGGTTCATTTTCGGTCATTTTTAGCATTTTGAGACCTTTGTAGGTACGTTAATGTATTCCCTATTCCGAACTTGCTGAACAAATGTGGACTTGGGGTTACCTAATTATCGTATTTAAACATCGTCAACAAAGTTGAGTTATTCTGGTCTCATTAAAGAAAAATCGTGGATGTAGTTCAAATTTTATTCAGGTTCAGTGGGAGTTCCGGCCGATCCATGCTAATGAAGTACGTGTTGTACACCTGACTGATGTCAAACCAGGTTTAAATTCTACCTCTGTATGTTTTTGGAAC
>MJUT01057118.1:134196-202536 GCA_002080005.1 Gigantidas platifrons
CCGGAAAAATGGCTATAGAGCCATTTCCCCCCTTGGAAAATAGGGGGGGAATGGCTATATAGTAGTTTTCCCCCAAATATATATCTCCTTTATTAATATTAGAAATAAGTTATAATTTAATTTTAATGTACAAACATTTTATCTGAAAAAAATGAAAAGAAAGTAATTATTTATGTCAAAGAGACAAGAACTCAACCAAACAGTGTAAAAATATATACATTTCCAATTCTTAAGTCCTCTAAAAGAAAACACAGATAAATTATGTTGGGATATCAAAACGAAGAAATCACTTCAAAAGGGTATGTTGTATATACCTGGGTATAAGTCACGGTTTGTTACATGTAGAGTGTCGAGTATGATGCAGCATATACCTGGGTACAAGTCACGGTTTGTTGCATGTAGAGTGTCGAGAATGATGTTGCATATACCTGGGTATATGTCACGGTTTGTTGAATGTAGAGTGTCGAGTATAATGTTGTATATACCTGGGTATAAGTCACGGTTTGTTGCATGTAGAGTGTCGAGTATGATGCTGTATCTACCTAGGCATAAGTCACGGGTTGTTGCATGTAGACTGTCGAGTATGATGCTGTATATATCTGGGTATAAGTCACGGTTTGGTGCATGTGGAGTGTCGAGTATGATGTTGTATATACCTGGGCATAAGTCACGGTTTGTTGAATGTAGACTGTCGAGTATGATGCTGCATATACCTGGGTATAAGTCACGGTTTGTTGCATTTAGACTGTCGAGTATGATGCTGTATATACCTGGGTATAAGTCACGGTTTGTTGCATGTTGACTGTCGAGTATGATGCTGTATATACCTGAGTATACGTTACCGTTTGTTGCATGTAGACTGTCGAATATGATGCTGCATATAACTGGGTATAAGTCACGGTTTGTTGCATGTAGAGTGTCGAGTATGATGCTGTATATACCTGGGTATAATTCACGGTTTGTTGCATGTAGAATGTCGAGTATGATGCTGTATATACCTGGGTATAAGTCAGGGTTTGTTGCATGTAGACTGTCGAGTATGATGCTGTATATACCTGGGTATAAGTCACGGTTTGTTGCATGTAGATTGTCGAGTAAGACGCTGTATATACCTGGGTATAAGTCACGGTTTGTTGCATGTAGACTGTCGAGTATGATGCTGAATATACCTGGGTATAAGTCACGGTTTGTTGCATGTAGATTGTCGAGTAAGACGCTGTATATACCTGGGTATACGTCACGGTTTGTTGCATATAGACTGTCGAGTATGATGCTGCATATACCTGGGTATAAGTCACGGTTTGTTGCATGTAGACTGTCGAGTATGAGGCTGTATATACCTGGGTATAAGTCACGGTTTGTTGCATGTAGACTGTCGAGTATGATGCTGTATATACCTGGGTATACGTCACGGTTTGTTGCATGTAGACTTTCGAGTATGATGCTGTATATACCTAGGTATAAGTCACGGGTTGTTGCATGTAGACTGTCGAGTATGATGCTGCATATACCTGGGTATAAGTCACGGTTTGTTGCATGTAGACTGTCGAATATGATGCTGTATATACCTAGGTATAAGTCACGGTTTGTTGCATGTAGAGTGTCGAGTATGATGCTGTATATACCTGGGTATAAGTCACGGTTTGCTGCATGTAGACTGTCGAGTATGATGCTGTATATACCTGGGTATAAGTCACGGTTTGTTGCATGTAGATTGTCGAGTAAGACGCTGTATATACCTGGGTATAAGTCACGGATTGTTGCATGTATACTCGAGTATGATGCTGTATATACCTGGGTATAAGTCACGGTTTGTTGCATGTAGACTGTCGAGTATGATGCTGTATATACCTGGGTATAAGTCACGGTTTGTTGCATGTAGTGTCGAGTATTCTTTGTTACTTATCATCTACAAGAGCCCACATGAATTTCTAACGCTCAACCTCTTCACATAATCATGGAACATATCTGTATACGTATTCCAGTAGGAAAGTAGAGCGTAGATTTATAAAAAAAATCGCCAAATTTATGCATAGGTGTCGGCCCTTACAATTGTCTCCTATGATAAAGACTGAAGACGGAATAAAGCACAGCGATGACTTCGTTCGGTCTGTGTAAGGTTTTTCATTACAAATATAACACAACCGGACACAATTTCACAGGACACTATTGCATGTATGTATAGGCACCTGCCTACTTGATCCTAACATAGCTACGCCCCTGATAGAATCCAGAGTACGTAAAATTCCGACTCCAGACCCACTATAATTATTACACCTTTTAATGCTAGTTGCAAAAGGTAAGAGTTCAAATGCGTAATTAGAACAAAGGAAAAACTAGATCAAGTGTTCGAACAAAGGCATGAACGTCAGATAAATATTATATTTATGTAATTACATCTCATTGTGTCATAGCGGTCAAATTCAATATCATAATAATTACACACTACATTGAATAACAACTAATTTGTAGACATAAAAGAAAGAATGCTTTGTTATCCAGAGCAGAGTGTAAATATGTATAGAATAGTGAAATTGGTAAACACATCATTAAGGAAATTATTAGAGACAATTCCATATTGAACGTAATTGTTAATGAGGACGTTTTAACATGAAGAGTTTGAAGATATGAAAGGGCCAATCAGAATCTGTATATCGAAGAAAAAAAGACAACACAATGACAAAATTAAAAAGTACAAAAGGACAAACAACGATCTACAAAACATACATATAAAACTTAAGATCGAGTAACACGAACCCTACTAAAAACCGGGATGAACTCAGGTGCTCCGGAAGGGTAGGCAATTCCTGCTCCACATATCGATTCTGACCTTTCCCGCACAATGTACATTGTGAAATCTATGGCCAGTACAAAAATGTCATTTATGATACATTAAATGAACGTTAGAGAATACCGAACGGGCAATCAAAAATGGACAATCCAGAGAAACTGGGTATAGACTTTAGAGAATATCGAACGGGCAATCAAACATGGATAATCCAGAGAAACTGTAAATAAACGTTAGAGAATACCGAACGGGCAATCAAAAATGGACAATCCAGAGAAACTGGGTATAAACGTTAGAGAATACCGAACGGGCAATCAAAAATGGACAATCCAGAGAAACTGGGTATAAACGTTTCATCTAGAGAATACCGAACGGGCAATCAAAAATGGACAATCCAGAGAAACTGGGTATAGACTTTAGAGAATTTCGAACGGGAAATCAAACATGGATAATCCAGAGAAACTGTAAATAAACGTTAGAGAATACCGAACGGGCAATCAAAAATGGACAATCCAGAGAAACTGGGTATAGACGTTAGAGAATATCGAACGGGCAATCAAACATGGATAATCCAGAGAAACTGTAAATAAACGTTAGAGAATACCGAACGGGCAATCAAAAATGGACAATCCAGAGAAACTGGGTATAGACTTTAGAGACTATCGAACGGGCAATCAAACATGGATAATCCAGAGAAACTGTAAATAAACGTTAGAGAATACCGAACGGGCAATCAAAAATGGACAATCCAGAGAAACTGGGTATAAACGTTAGAGAATACCGAACGGGCAATCAAAAATGGACAATCCAGAGAAACTGGGTATAAACGTTTCATCTAGAGAATACCGAAAGGGCAATCAAAAATGGACAATCCAGAGAAACTGGATATAAACGTTAGAGAATACCGAACGGGCATTCAAACATGGACAGTCCAGAGAAACTGTAAATAAACGTTAGAGAATACCGAACGGGCAATCAAAATGGACAATCCAGAGAAACTGGGTATCAACGTTAGAGAATACCGAACGGGCAATCAAAAATGGACAATCGAGAGAAACCGAGTATAAACGTTAGAGAATACCGAACGAACAATCAAAAATGGACAATCCAGAGAAACTGGGTATTAACGTTAGAGAATACCGAACGGGCAATCAAAAATGGACAATCCAGAGAAACTGGGTAAAAACGTTAGAGGATACCGAACGGGCAATCAAAAATGGACAATCCAGAGAAACTGGGTATAAACGTTAGAGAATACCGAACGGGCAATCAAACATGGACAATCCAGAGAAACTGTAATAATGATAGTCCATTATATTTACATGACTGTTTACTGCCTTTTATACGAGAGGAAAATGAATTAAATTTGCGCAACCAAACCGAATTTAGAAATCCCTTCACTAGATTACAATTATTCGCAAACTCCTTTTTCCCTTCTACTATTAAATCATGGAATAAATTAAGTCCACAATTAAGAAATGCCCCTACTCTAAATAGATTCAAACAAGCAACTAAAAATCAAACAATAAAATCCCCCAAATTTTACAATACTGGATGTAGAATATTAAATATAATTCACACTAGACTGAGACATAGATCCAGTAGCTTGAATGCTGATCTGTTTCGTGTGCATTTGGCTAATGATCCAGGCTGTATATGTGGTAGTGCATTTGAAGATGCAATTCATTTTATATTAGAATGTTGTCTTTACAACGAAGCAAGAGAAGAATTGAAATTAAGACTAGTTTTTCTTCATGAACTAAAAATTGAAGTCCTACTTTTTGGCGATGACACCTTAACTGAGATGCAAAATCTGCAATTTTTTTAAATCTGTTCTACTTTATATCAAACGAACAAAACGTTTTACCCATTTATGATCACAACCCCCTCCCCCTCCAATATGTTTTTTTTTTTTTTTTTAATCTATCAATTCCATCTCAAATACAAGTAAGGTAAAACATGCTTATATTATATAATTTCATGCTTTTTGTTTTGTATTGTTTTTTGTTGTATCTCCATTTTCTTCATTTTTCAAAGAATTTATTTATAATGTTGTATATGTATATTGTAATTTACTATTGCTGACGCATGTACTATTGTAATTATTTATTATGCGGAGAGGACCCTTGTTAATTGGTATAATTTGAGTCCAATTAAATTGTTAAAATATTTAGCAATAAAATATGTTTAATCTAATCTAGAGAAACTGTAAATAAACGTTAGAGAATACCGAACGGGCAATCAAAATGGACAATCCAGAGAAACTGGGTATCAACGTTGGAGAATACCGAACGGGCAATCAAACATGGACAATCCAGAGAAACTGTAAATAAACGTTAGAGAATACCGAACGGGCAATCAAAAATGGACAATCCAGAGAAACTGGGTATAAACGTTAGAGAATACCGAACGGGCAATCAAAAATGGACATTCCAGAGAAACTGGGTATAAAGGTTAGAGAATACCGAACGGGCAATCAAAAATTGACAATCCAGAGAAACTGTAAATAAACGTTAGAGATTACCGAACGAGCAATAAAAAATGAACAATCAAGAGAAACTGGGTATAAACGCTAGAGAATACCGAACGGGCAATGAAAAATGGACAATCCAGAGAAACTGGGTATAAACGTTAGAGAATACCGAACGGGCAATCAAAAATGGACAATCCAGAGAAGCTACATGGCAACACAGGACACAGGAAGAAGACAAACAAAACAAAAACTATGACATTAGAAATGTATTTTGCTCAAACTTTTTGAAAACATATTTCAACGTCTTTACACAAAATTACCACACTTTCAGAACAGTTCAAAATCAAATAGAAAAATCGTAAAAACAGGAGACAACATTACTACTCCTAACACACTCATTTACCTGGCTTGGTACCCATAGCCACTTCAATAAAACATGAGGGGGGTTTACTAGTTTCATTGGTCAAATATAACATAAATTAAAGGAAAAAGCCCAGGTGGCTCAATGAGTTAGGTAGTTGGATTACCTAACAACTCATACAAGCCTATCACCAATACGACGTGCGTTCGCGCCCGCCTTTGTAAATTACAAAAAAGGTTGCACTCGACTCGCTGCCGCGAGTGATGCAGTTTACCAGTTGCTTGTCCATGGTCGGTGGTTCTCTCCGGGAACTCCGGGTTCTTCCACCACTAAAACTGGTCGCCATGATATAGCTGAAATATTTCTGAAAGTAGCGTTAAACACCAAAAATCAAATCGAATCAAATCAATAATACGTGAGGGGGGTTTACTAGTTTTATTGGTCAAATACAATATAAATTAAAAGAAAAAGCCAAAGGCAGTACAATAATTCCGTGTTTGAAAAAAAAAGCATATTCCCTTCAACGTGTTAGTACTTAAGCAACGCATTTCATCTACAGTACCACAAAAACAATAATGTATTATTAGTAACCTTACAAATCATAATTAATCCGAATACTTGGTTAATGTGTAAGACATAATAGTGTCCAGTGAAATTGTGTCCGGTTGTGTTATATTTGTAGTGAAAAACATTACACAGACCGAACGAAGTCATCGCTGTGCTTTATTCTGTCCTCGGACTTTATCATAGGAGACCATTGTAAGGGCGGACACTATTTAACGGCGAACACTATTTAATGTTACACAATCACTCCAATAAAAAGTGGCGGGGTTAAAGTAGTTTTATTGGCTCATTATAATATCAATTCTTATTGGTGATAATGGATTACCCATTTAAATATATCCACTCCAGCATGATTGCCAAAATCTCCTCCTCCCACTCACGAAATAATCGTTTTATACCTACAAGTGTACCAACGACACACTGTATTTGTAAAATGATAATATTTCTTATAGTACAAGGAGATAAAATAAAATTTGGATCCGGCCCCACTATACAACATTCTGATCCGGGTTCAGTACATAAAACGAAATCCGAATCCGAACCTGGATCCAGGACATAACATTTAGATCATGCCACAGTGCATACAATTTCGATCTGAACCCAGTACATGAAACCCAGAACCGGTCCCACTAATATGAAATTGGGGCCCAATATATAAAATCCGGACCTCAGTCCGTGGACCCAGTACATAAAATCCGGACCCTGAGCCACTTTATAAAGTCCGAAGAGGGTCCCACAATATAAAAACTGGACTCCTTGTCCACTTTATGAAAATTCCTATTTCACCTTTAAATGCTAGTTCCAAATGGATAGAGTTCAAATACGTAAGAACAAAGCAAAGTGTAGATCAACTACCCGAACAATGGCATGACGTCAAATAAATGTGAGTGAGTGAGTGAGTGAGTGAGTGAGTGAGTGAGTGTTGATTAACGCCAACTCAGCATTTTTTCAGCTACTATGTCATGGCGAGAACAAGCTTAAGTTTATTTTCAATTATGTGATGATGAGGTCCGTTTTGTTCTAGATCAACACGTTGAGTTGGATTTTGATAGCGCTAGCTCACTGAAACAACAGTCCGTGGGTAGACATGTCGCTCCACTCGGATGCAGTATTCTGATTCCAAGCCAACCAGTCTTTGCTCTTACTCCTTAATGCTGCGCGCATAGCAATTTTACAATTTTATAGTCTTTGGTGTGACCAGACCGGAGCTCGAACCCACGATTTATCCTACTCGAGGCGAACACGCTAACCACTACACCACCAATGCGGTTCAGAGAAATGTATTATTCATATAATTACATTCCATTATGTCATAGTGGCCAAATTAAATACTTACACTCTACATTGGATAACAAAGAATGTGCAAAGATAAAAGAAAATGGGTTTGTTTTCTAGGGTATCTAGTGCAAATACGTATAGAACATTCTAACATGACGTCCTTCATTGGCTATATAAATAATACAGTGATAAAACTCACGATATATTTTAATTCGCTCATGCGTATTGACGAACAAATTACAAACATACTTCCCTAGTGAATTTATGTATTCATACAGCACTGTGGTGCATAACAAACATAAAAATGCCCGTATTGTTTTTACCTATATTTTTCCGGAATAAATACTTAAGACAACCATCAATGGACTTTGACTTTTGAAATTTAACATCTTCCGGAAGTCGTTTACAAGGAACGCTGATGACATTGAAAGATATGGTTACTGATTTATTTTTAAGATTTTGTGAGCATTTTACTTGTTTAAGTTGCTAAATTCAAAATGCCATTAAATTGGAAAATATCAGTAACTTCATAGCATCACAGTCTATTTATACATAAACGAAAAACAACTGTAAACTGTAAAACATGAAGGTTAGTGAATTTTGTTATGAATTGCATTTCCATTAACGACTTCCACTTCAAAAAGTAAGTTAGATTTTTTCTACTAGAATCGAAATAATTCATGGAAGCCAGAGTTTGTATCACGTTTTAACGCTCGGGATAAAATGTGTACGAAAATAATGTTACCCATGTTAAAACTGTATACAAACTCTGGCTTCCATGAATTATTTCTTAAGTGAACATGGTAAACATATCATTAGAGAAAAGTCGGTATGGAACGTAATTATATCCGTATAACGTTAAATCGTATTTAAAATTTGTCTTCTCTCTTCTTCTTTCATGACATTTTAGTGCTCTTTACATTGTGCATTTGTATCTGATTTTTGCAATATTCATGTAAATCTCTGTAACAGAGGAATAAAAGTTATTATTCTACATGTATATTAGTAAATTCTTTAGTGTAGATTTCTATCAAATTCATTCTTTAAAATAAAAAGACGTATTCACCGCCTTAAATTTAATATTCACCGCGGTAAATCTCACGTTTTACTATTTTTAGAACATGGAATTTCTTTTAGGAGCGTTCTATTTTAATCAACCAATGAAAAAAGTGGTTCATTTGCCGAATCCGTAATACAAAAAGAAAATGTGGTCTATTGATGCAGACGTACCGCCGGATTTGTCACTTTGTCAGACGGAACATTGAAAAATATATTAAATGATAAAGATTCAGATAATGTCATGGTGATGTAAACAATAATGTAGCACTACCTTAGGACAGTGGACATGTAACTTTTTATTTCAGAATACCACTATTTCCTCAACATATAGAATAAAACAATTACTGTTTTTTGATTCTGTAAATGTGTGGATTAATTGACTTTTGAAAAAAAATTATATTCATTTCGCCCTTTTTTGCTCAGTGAATATCATTTATTTCAAAAGTCAATAAATCCACACATTTACCTCAGCAAAAGACAGTAATTGTATATTATTCTATAGTAGTAAATTCTTTTGTATACATTTCTACCAAAATCATTTTTTAGAATAAAAAGACATATTCACCGCTGCAGATTTAATATTCACCGCGGTAAATGTCACGTGTTTCTATTTTTCTATTTTTGAACATGGATAGTTTTTCAATTAAAAATATTATATTTCAATCAATCAATGAAATTAAGTTGTTAATTTTCCACATGCGTCACACAAAAACAAATTGTGGTTTGTAGACACAGACGTACCGCCGGTGCCTCTGCCACTGTCAAAACAGTTCAAAATCCAATCGAAAAATAGTAGTAACAGAGTCAAAATCAGTACTCCTAACACAAATACATGACCACTCAGGTGCTCCGGAAGGGTTGGCAATACCTGCTGCACTAGTAACACCCGTCGTGTTACTCGTGAAATTAAAGACAAATACCAATAACACTAACGCTTCCTCAGCGATAAATTAAACTTTCCATTCTGTTTATCGATATCACGTTGCTGGCGTACTTGTAAACATGGTTGGTTTGTATGTTTTGTTTTATGATGCTTACCGCCACTTCAACAATATTTCAGTCATAGCGTAGTGGTCAGTTGTATTGGTGGATGAGGCCTGAGGACCAGGTGAAATGTATGAATTAAATCCTTATTTTATTTTATGCCAAAAACAATTTTTTCATATACAAAAAGATAATTTCTGATGTTAAAGAAATATTTTTTTTTATATAAAATAATTCATTATTTGATGAAAATTTAAATAGGGAATATATATAGTAGAATTGTGCTTAATAATAAAGGATAGTAAAGTAAAGTGGTGCCTTATTGACATGGTAACATCGGTAACCACAGACTGAGGCAAACGATGGTCCAAAGGCCGGACTTGATAAAGTATGTTCTATTCTAAAGAGGGACAGCTATGGTAGTGATCGTATGGTTGTTGGATTTATAACTACCCGTACATTCAGTGCCTATTACCACTAAAGTTGTGAGCTCGATTCACGCTGATGGCAAGGTGTACTCGATACAACATTTATGTAATAAAGTTTGCCAGTGACTTGTGCCAGGTCAGTGGTTTTCTCCGGCTTCATCCACCAATAAAACTGACCGCGATGATATAACTGAAATATTGTTGAATGTGGCGTTAAATACCATAAGTCCAAACCCACTATTCTAAAGTGCCGCTACAATGCTATATACGAATACATACCGCTATCCATTCTGCTGTATATTAGAAATCCTGTTTCTATGGAAACATTTCCAAAGAATCCACTATCAGAGTGCAACAAGCATTCACCTTTTTCAGAATTCCAAACAAACATTTCACACAACCCAAGTAAATAGTCTAGACATGAGCTTGCACATTGAAGCTCAGAACTATTGAGCTTTGAATCAAAAACAGAAATGGCTGACAAACATGGCGGTGTTGAAAGTTTAAAAAATTCCATATTAAATATAAGTGAATCACTAAAGTTGTTTAAGAGTATGGAAATAGCAATGAAATATTTCATTTTTCGCTTCTTTCACGATTTTCACTTGTGAATTTAATAAGTCTAATTTCCCGAATTATACGAAACACAAGTACGAAAATACAAGCCAACTTAAATCACGGGACATTGCTCATGTTAATTACATTTTTAAGATGTTCATGTACACAAAAAGACGAGAAGTCCTGCACAAAATTACAAAACTTTCCAAGATTATTTACTTTATCTATAGACTTTTTCATTGAAATCTCTAACACTATTCTTCCAATCAATTCAAACAAATAATGCTGAAAATAATCATAATAAATTTCAATACCTTGCTACTTTACCACCTGAGGATAAACATGTTTCAGGCATTGATTTCTGACGTTATATAATACATTTCTTATATATTTTTTAATGAAATGAACACTTAACTGTTTGTGGTCGATTACAACAACATACAAGACCGGTTTACGATACCAGCAACAGAATCTTAACGACAAACAATTCACGGGTGGTTTGCTACGTCACACGCACGGATACTTGCACATCGTCTCGGGGTAGGTTTATGCAGTTGTACAATTTAAAAAAAGGAAAACTAACAAAACCAAGTAGTTCACCGAAGGGCCCACATATCAGACTTCATTGATAGCATACATTCATTGCGTGGAAACCCGTCGGTTTTGCAAACACTTCTGTACAGTTAAATGATTTTTTTTATTTGTGAAAGGTATCCTTGTCCGTGAATTTAAATGTACAGAAGTGTTTGCAAAACTGACGGGTTTCCACGCAATGAATGTATGCTAACAATGAATTCTGATATGTGGACCCTTCTGTGAACTACTTGGTTTTGTTAGTTTTCCTTTTTTTAAATTGTACAACTGCATAAACGGGTCATTATCAAAATACATGCACTTTTTCGTGTTCATATTTTGGTGACATCAAATATTTTCGTTCCCGTTTTGCTTTAGCCTACACTAAATTTATTTTTCCTACATTACAATTACATATTCACATAATATGCAGTCGGAAAAACCAGCATGAAAAAAAATATTTCTAGATATGTAGCATCCACTTATACCTTTCAGTCCGTGGTGTTACCAACATAAAATTATTCTTTTTAGGAAAATGAAAAATAATTTTTATGTAAAAAGTGGTTATATACATAGTATATAGAGAAATTATGCATAATTTAGGATATTTTCTTTGGAGCACCAGTTTTTGTCACAATATTTGGATATGTAGTTGTGGAGTCCCATTTAAGCTGCATTATGAAACAAACAAGTTTTCATAATTGTATTTTGTTTCACTTTATATAAAGAACAGCTGACTTATTCATAGCTATCAATGTCAACTTTATTCAACTATAATATAATTTACTTCAATTATGTCATTTATCCTTTTTAGGAAACAATTTACACCAGATAACACCATTGATAAGAGCTCGATCGAGGTAACACCACAGACGACAAAAATAACACCAGGGACATCTTCATGAATGTAAACATTTAATTCAAGAAAAAAACACAACTATCAACCTATATTTGTTGTTTTCTTAAATGTTATCAGTACATTGGAATACTGCATGAACAATATCAGTTTTGTCCATGGTGTTATGAAGATATGTGCCTGGTGTTACCAGATCTAAACAGTATACTCCCATCAGCTTGTTAAACTATATCTTACAAGTAAATGACGATGTTTTAACAATTTCTCTGCTTAGGTTAAAGGGCCATATTTTGTTCTGAATATTACTGTTTATGGAATAATGTGTTTATTCACAAAGTTAATGCTAAATGTATGTGGTGTTACACAATATTTATGGTAACACCATTGACAGTAACACCACAGACAAACAGGTAAGTATTTTCAGGATAAAAGGAAAATAATTTCTCCCTGACTATATTTTATATGTATATCCTGTGAAGAATACAAAATTTAATGAATTGTATGTTTTTATATTTTGCTTAATTCTAACAAAAACGAAGTAGTGAGAAGTACAGCACAGACATAAAAATTTATATACTATACTAATCCACCGTACTTTTTCGGCTGTATATTAGTTTATGGATCACTTTTGTTTTTGTCGTCTGCACATGTCATGAAACAGGAACTAAGCAAAGGGAGAAACTAATTTTGCTTAAAATATGACAAATATTACCAGCCTTAATAGGAAGGGTAACACCACAGACATAAAAATCTATAACAGCTGGTTTATGCTAATTTTCTTTTTAAATTTAAATATATATCAAGTAAAACTAATGTTGTGCTATTAGAGTTTTAGAAATAGTTCAAAAATAATATAAAGATCGAATAAAATCATTACATCTGAATAGTACAATTGACCAGAAGTAAGTCATTTTGGACAAATAACACGTAACAGCAAGGAAAATATAGGTCTTCGTGTAGCAAGTATACATTCGCCATTGAACCAATCTGTACTTAGATGTTAAAACTATAGAAAACAGATGTGCCTTCGTGCAAACCATGTTTTCTGCAATCATTTTGTTTGATATTTGGCTTTTAATTGCGTAATAACAGAAAAGTGCGTGTATTTTGATAATGACCCAAACCTACCTCGAGGTGATGTTCAAATATCCGTGCGTGCGACGTAGCAAACCACCCGTGACAATTGAACGGTCTTTTTTTCTATTTGATTTACTTTTGAAAGAATCTGTTTCTTGGAAGAAACTTTTATTTGTCATGTTTGGACAATTAATTCATTGTTTTTGTTTATTGTCAAGTGAGTAGTATTTCATATATGTGAAATTCGAGACCAATGTGCGAGCCGCTGTGATTGTCGTTTAACGCCAAAAGAGCAATTTTGCAGATATATCGCGATGAGAACAAGTTACCCTTTGTTGAGATTATGATGGTTTCTGTTCTGTACTAGACGAGCTCAGTTGGATATTCATAGTACTAACTCACATCGAAACATCATTCAACAGATACAGATGTCGTACCACTTGGATACAATATTATCCTAGTTTTCTCGTGAACCAGAATTTGGTAGGTTACGTCTCTTGCTGTTGTGTTGCATTTCTTCTTCGATTGTTCCCATTATTCAAATGCAAAATGTATAAGACATACATTGTTTCAAAATTTCAACTGGCTACCTAATTATTGTGCTTTAGACCTTACACTTGTGACCTGTGTTAATCCTACACTCCCGCATGAACAGAACAAAATTATCTTTAAGCATGTGTTTGAATATATAAAGAGGTCCTTGTTGTCTAGTAGTTCACCAAAAGAACAATCGCACACATCATCACCACTAGCACTCTCTTCCCTTCTTTTCTTCATTCTTTGTTTTTGTTCAATCTACACATATTAATGTAAGAAATATTTATATAATTTATATACATGCATGCTCTATAAAATAATGTTGTAACTAATTGTATATAGGAGAAGACTTCATAAGTTTGTTTAACTTGTGTCTTATCCTTTTTGCAAATTTGAGCAAACGAAATATGTTTAAACTAAACTATTGCTTTGCTTAACAACTCATTTCTTGTTTCGTGTAACACAAACAATCTCCGGGGCCCGGATGGCTCAATGGGTTAGGTAGTGGATCACCTAGCAACTCGTACAAGCCTATCACCAATACGGCGTGGGTTTGCGCCCGGCTTTGTAAATTACAAAAAGGGTGCAATTGACTCGCGGAGGCAAGTGAAAAAGCAAGGTCAGTTGCTTACCCATGGTCGGTGGTTCTCTCTGGGTACTTCCACCATTAAAACTGGTCGCCACGATATAACTGAAATATTGCTGAAAGTGACGTTAAACACAATAAATCAAATCAAATCAAACAATATCTGCGGCAGAAAAAAAAAATGTCTTCTTTTTGGTCCAAAATGGCAGAAATTTGAAAGCGAAGAAATTCGCTATTTATGTTACTCTCCGTAGATAATATGGCCAACCAACACCCGGGGATATGTTTATGCCCGGGTTTTTAACCAATCAAAACTTGTTATAATTTTCAACCGGAGATAATACCGGTTATACTACATGTATATTATAACAGCGAAAATAAAAGCAAATATTGTTTGTTTGTTGGCACTTAAACGCCATTTTCAACAATATTTAAGCTATATCGTGGCGGTCAGTTTTATTGGTTGAGGAAACCGCCCCGAAGAACCCGGAAAAACCAAAGACCTGCTGCAAGTCACTGACAAACATTATCACATAATGTTGTACATCTATTCTTATACGTCACATTTTCTGTGACTTTCCACAATCTAGACCAACGATATAGGTACTAGTATTCTATATTTATAAGGTTTTTATGATAGGAATGATTAAATGTGAAATTAAAGTTTCACTCGAGTAAGCATACAATGCATAAAATAATAGGATAACACATTATTTAATGTTAGCAGAACTCGTTCATTGCGGAAGTAGGCAAATAAACAATTCAAAATTTATTGAATTTCAAAGATATGAATTATTATCCTGCAATGACAGCATTTACCGACCAATATATTTTGATATTGGTCAGTTATAAATAGAACATACAAATGTAAGATCTTCCCACTCCTGAACTCATCGGGGCACATCGGGGGATAATGTTGTCAAATACATACACAAAATTATTTCAAATACTTTTATCATCGTCCAGTAAACGTTTATTTACGATTTAAAATTGCAGGATAACTGCAATACTTGTGCACTGTCGAAGCATATAGGTGAATATGTGTACTAGTATTTGGGGCGAAACGCTCGCCTTTTCCCCCGTTTCTAAGCCTCATACACATATTACCTATATGCTTCGACAGTGCACAAGTATTGCATATATAACCTTTTGTGATTATATATAGCAGTACAAGGACCGTCGTGGTTGTATAGTAGGCGTATTTAGAATTACCTATGCAATACAGGTACATGTAATAACAAAATTACCGAACTCCGAACAATCTTCCAAAGGGAAAGTCAAAACTTATAAGTATATAAACAGACAAAATCAGTCAACAACCGGAAAACTGTGAAACCCGTAATGACCCTGACTTGGTACAGGCATTTCCAAAGAAATGGTGGGTTGAATAAGATTTTAAGGCGCCAAACCTCCCGCTTTCATTGCGGTGCAATAAGATGCGTAACACCACTCACGCTATGAGTTCGAATACCGCTCATGACAAGTTGTACTCGATACAAAAGTATGTAGTAGAGTTTGACACTGACTTGCGGCAGATTGGCGCTTTTCTCCGGTATCCACCACCAATAAAATTGACCTGCACGATATAACTGAAATATTGTTGAAAGTGGGATTTTAAAAACACTTTATAACTTTATAATACAGAACTAAACAATTGAGACCTTTCAGTCTCTGGGTTAGGATAGTTGATAAAAGTACTATCGATGTGAAATACATTTCTCAGGCTTAAGAAATTACTTTTGTCTGTATTTGAAACTTTGAACATTGGTAAGAACAAACATATTTATTTTCGAAATTTAGCTGCTTCTGTTTGATTTGGTTGGAGGAGGAGCACCACACCCACGAGGAAGGCCGGGTCGTGATCGTATGGTAGTCGGGTTTACAACTGCATATGCAATCAGTGTATATCACCGCTAAAATTGTGAGTTCGAATCTCGCTCATGACAAGGTGTACTCGATAAAACCTTATGTGATAAAGTTTGTCGGTGGCTTACGACAGAACGGTGGTTTTCTCCTGGTATTCTGGTTTCCTCTAACAATAAAACTGACCGACACCATATAGCTGAAATATGTTGAAAGTCAATTTTAAGTGTTCCTTACCAACGAAAATCATAGCATTTTTTCGAAGTGTTTGAAAAATATAAGGAGAATTATGGAAAGGGGTATATATTGCTTAATTCCATATGTTCTTGTGGGGTACGTGCAAATAACTTTTTAGAATTTGAGCAAGAATTGACCGAGAATGTTGGTTTTTGCAACGTTGAAGTGGACATTTTTCCTACCTCTTGGATGTTCCTCATCCTTCAAAACCACGTGATTTTGACTTAGGTTATACACCGTGAATTTTATTGATCAAATTTGACAATATTACAACCACTGAATTTACAAATTATCGTAAATTAATAGGGATTGTACATGATTTATCGAGGTTTTTATGCACTTTTTAAAAATTGATTTGGAAGTATTTTCCCGTTAAATTAAACTGATACAAATAACATTTTCTTATCGATAAACATTTCAAGATTATGTGGATATCAGCAACCTTTTTTTTTATATTGAGCATATTTGTTTAAATTGCGATTTAAAATCAATCACTGTGCATTCTTTGTTAATTTAAATGACACCTATAATGTTGGCGACTACGTCATAAAAGTCACGTGATGACTGATTAAGCTGGATATGAGTTCAGCTTGTTCTTTTTAGTTTTGTTATTTGTCTATTTTGTGTCTTTACGTTCTGAGTTTCCTGTTGTGATGTCCGTGACGATTTTAGCATAAAACGATGTTCGGTTCGTCTTTATCCCCAGTTGGTTGTAGGAGGGAGGGATAATGTCTTATTTATGTTCTTTGTGTTTGTTTGCACATGATGGTGTCCAACACTTGTCTTGTGTTTTTGCTTTGTTTGTCTTTTTCTTCTGTTCGGGGCGTGGCATTCTTCAGACACGAGGGCGTGATATTCCCCAGACACGAAGGCGTAGCATTCCTCAGACACGAGGGCGTGGCAATCTCCAGACACGAAGGCGTAGCATTCCTCAGACACGAGGGCGTGCCATTCTTCAGACACGAGGGCGTGGCATTCTCCAGACACGAAGGCGTAGCATTCCTCAGACACGTGGTACTCATTTTATTCCCTACTAAGTGAAGGTGATTTCTATCTAATTTTCTATTTATTTTCCGATCGTGGCAAAAATATATTCATATTGTCGAGGACTATTTAAAGGGCATGCTGTGAAAGTTTGATTTCAAAATGGTTGAGAATATGTCTGTGCTTCTTCGATTTACGGATTCTGATTACCCCTTTGGTAAGTTCAAACTCTTCTTCAGAGAATAATCATTATAAACATCTCGAGTCCTATATGAAATTTGTCATGCAGTGTAAAAGTTGCTCATGCAGGATTTCCAATCAGACAATTCAATGATTATTCATACACAGTTAGGTTTCATTCAAGTCTATAGTCTCTCATTAAAATAATTTATTCATTTCCCCACAAACACAAACTTTATAGAGAGTAATACGTAACATTACCATCATACGTGTGGTTTCTTAGATCAGGAACTACTTGCCCTTCCGGAGCAGCTGAGTTCACCCCCTGTTTGTAGTGGGGTTCTTATTACTCGATCTTTAGTTTTATGTATGTTTTGTAGATCGTTGTTTATCCCTTTGACATTTTTCTTTTGGCCATATGCATTGTGTCGCCTGTCCTTCGATTTATGGAGGGCACCGGGTGGCTCAATGAGTTAGGTCGTTGGATCTAACAACTCATACAAGCCTATCTCCAATACGGCGTGGGTTCGCGCCCGCCTTTATAAATTACAAAAAGGGTGCATTCGACTCAATTCAAATGAAAATATTGGTTACTGAAACGCAGAGCGTTACAAATGTCCCCCAAACGAACAATACACAAGATATGATATGATCTGAAGGATCATAATATGGCTCCCAAACCATGGATATCAATTCCCAACATCAAACTCTACTTGGAAACCAAATTTCGCCCAAATCGGAGGATTTTGTATTTTGGCGGTCATTTTGGATTCAAAATGGCCGCCTTAGCAAACCAACGATGAATATCAATTGGCAACATCATAATCTACTTGGAAACCAAATTCCGCCCAAATCGGAGGATTTTTGTATTTTGTCGGCCATTTTGGATTCAAATTGGCCGCCATAGCAAACCAACGATGAATATCAATTCGCAACATCATAATCTACTTGGAAGCCAAATTTCGCCCAAATCAGAGGATTTTTGTATTTGGCTGCCATTTTGTAACCATGACAACGGGCGCCATTTTGAATTTTTTCAACCCCCCCCCCCCCAAAGCAGCCATACACTAAGGTGGATATTTCTACGAAGTTTCATGAAGTTTGATGAAAGGAATCAAAATTTTTTAAATCCCCTTTTTATTTCCATGGCAACTCCGATTTTTTGGGTTATCTCGTTCCACTAGATGTGAATGTTGTTCCTATCAAGTTTCATCAATTTATGTTCGGCGAGTAATCTGCTATGATCATGTTTGTGCTTTTCAATTTTTTTAGCATTTTTGTCGTTTCCATGGCAACGGCAGCTATTTTGAAAATTCCGAAAGCAGTCTGCACATCTACTCATAGTGCTTAACATTCCTGTGAAGCATCAATGATTTCCGTTCGGTAGTTGCCGAGAAATGTGTCGGACAAACTTTTGGCGAAAGAAAGAAAGAAAGAAAGAAAGAAAGAAAGAAAGAAAGAAAGAAAGAAAGAAAGAAAGAAAGAAAGAAAGAAGAAGAAAAAGAAGAAGAAGAATAATAAGAAACGGAGCAAACACAATATGTCTCCCAAACTTCGCTTGGGGGACATCATTTTCTATGATAGAAATATAAAACTGTGACCATTTCATTCAGGCGACTGCTTAATAGAGATTACCACATGGTCAGACTTGACTGTATATGCAATTAAAAGCAAAGTGTCTGTTATTTGTGGCAACTCGATGTTCTTAAGCTCCCTCTTAATTGCTGGTTGTCAATTGTTCATTAGCATTAAAGGCAGAAGATGATACAAGGCTTCATTATACATAAACAGTGGAACTTGTGCAATCCGACACCTGAGTTTTCCGACAGCCTGTGACATCAGACAAAAATTTATTGTCCCATAGTATTTCTGATAACTTAAGTAAAACCTGAGTATTCTGAAATCCTGTACAATTCGACACCTTTGCCTGGTCCCTTGGTGCATCAGCTCAGAGAGGTTCTACTGTATACACTGTTATGCATGATACGTCTACTATATGGAGCTTCATTAGATTATTCCTACAATCTATTTTTTCGTAGGCAAATTTTCCATGGGCATCGATGATGGCTGCCCTTTCCAGCACCATTTTGGCCTCACAATTTTAAGTGTCTAATGCCCTTGTCCAATTTGTTAAATTACTGTAAAAAGTTTTGTATTCAGAAATTTACCCTTAAAGGGATTTTCAGGTATGTGGGTGCAGAACATATGCTACAAAATGTTCAGATAAACTTTTTTCCAAGATGTCAGAGTTGACAAATATTTCAGAAGGTATTGACATGGAAGTTTGTGTGCATATCCAATCTGTTGTACCGATTTTAAAACTATTTCATTGTTATATCTAAGTATGAACGTTTTTATTTTGTTGTTTTATATTTATAATAACAAAATAAATATATCAAGTATTACATTTTATTTCCGTTTTGCACTAATGTAGATAATATAAGGTCATTTAAAGTATAACATTATTTCATCATAAAAGTACTTTTCTTTCTTTGTATTGCTGTAGTAGTAAAATAACAGTATTGGAATCAATATAAATAGTTTTAACATGGGTAAAATCTGACAATTCATAAAAGAAATTGTCCATAGTTCTGCATTTGTCTTGCCCTCTGAATTTATCTATATTATAGTCTGTTTGACATCCATAAATCTCAATTGTGCACTATTTGTACTCACTCCAGGCATTTATTTACACTTTTGAAAATAGATTCATGATTGATTGATTGATTGATGTTTAACGTCCAGCGAGTACTTTTTCAGCTATATTCAGGACGAGAATAATTTAAACGCCACGGGACTAGAAACAAGGAAATGTGATGGGTAGGGACGGAGAATTTTGCCAGTGTCACAGGTCTCCTATGGACCACTCATCATGAGCATAATGCTCATCATGAGCTGTTACACTGGGTTTTTTAACGTGCGAAGATGGTGGCAATCTCTCAACATGGGACCTCGGTTTTATTTACGTCTCATCCGAAGGACGGGTTGGTTGTCAATTTATACATCCCGCACAACCGCCGGATGCCCCTTCAAGCCGAAGAAGCTCTCGGTCCCATTTCTATACCCCAGGGTTCCCGCGTGGTTGACCCCTTTTAGAGGACTAGTGCCTCTAGGACGGAGAAACCTGGTGCCTATTCTACCCCCGGCACATTCAAGATAGAGACCTAGTGGACAACTTTTTTAATAAATGACAAAAAATATTGAAATTAAATGTCAGAGTTCGTATATAGAGCCTTTAATTTCACATACAGGTATATTGATGACGTTTTATCTATCAATAATTCTAGATTTGCAGAATTTCTTCCATTGATATATCCTCCAGAGCTGGAAATTAAAGAGACCACAGATACAGCTTCATCGGCATCATTTTTGGACTTATACCTCGAATTTGACGACAGTGGTCAACTCAGTACTAAAATTTATGATAAACGAGACGACTTCAATTTTAAAATCATAAATTTTCCTAATATGTGCAGCAATATACCAGCCTCTCCTGCATATGATGTTTGCATCTCGCTATTGATTCGCTATGAAAGAGCCAGTAGCAATTATTCTGATTTCTTGAAGCGTCATCTTTGTATGAAAAACAGGCTACTGGACCAGGGCTATGAAAAGATTCGCCTTATTCGTTCTCTTAAAAAGTTTATATTCCGATATCAAGATTTGTCGAAATATATTCTGTCTCTGCAGATACAATAGTAAAAGATACATTTTCATATAGTGAAAATGTATAAAGATAAGGATTTGGTATACGCGGTGAACAATGTCAAAACTATTTTTTGTGAATGCGTGACGTAAAAATGCTTTTGACATTTACTGTCGTAATTAAAATACTTCAAAGGACTCATAGTTGATGGTGGTGGTTCACCAGATATATTAGATACTGAGTTTGGTACTGTTTGACTGTTATTTTGCCTATTTTTTCCAGTATTGTTGTAAATGCTGTTTTAGTGACAACGGGAACCTTTGAACCGAAATGGAAACGAGAGGTTGGCGCCTTAAAATCTGATTCAATCCACCATTTCTTTATAAATGCCTGTACCAAGTCTGGACCATTGCGGTTTTCCAGTTTCCCGGTTGTTGACTGATTTTGTCTGTTTATTGATTTATGAGTTTTGAATTTCCCTTTGGAAGATTGCTCTGTGTTCGGTAATTTTGTTATTACCCTTATCATATTGCCATACATCTAGAAAAAAATATTGATTTGAAAACTGGACTTTTAAGAACTTTTTTCTGAAGATTTATAGGAAGTCAAAGGGACTAATTCCCTGAGATGAGTTTTTATAATGCTTTTCTTATAATTGAACAGAGGATGTGATATAAGAAAACCTATCACTCGTGATATTCTGATTCAGTTATCTGATGCTTTAGTACACATGTGTTCTTCAAACAAATAAGTTATTATGTTCAAAGCTGCATTTGAACCGGCCTTTTCCGCATTTCTTAGAGTGGGAGAAATAACAGTAACTCAATATCGCAATGATGAAAATACTCTTAAATACTCTGACATTACCTTAAATGAGAATAAAGGAGTTTTGTATGTCCACGTTACATTTTCTAAAACAGATCAAACCGGGAAATCTACCACCTTAATTGTACAAGAAAAACCTCTGAAATCTATATACTTTGAAACAATATTGTATGACAAAACCGGTACATAAAAATGGTCCAGTTTTTTGTCATTTAAATGGGTATTCGGTGACTCGATATCAGTTTTATTCAGTATTGTGTTCTGCTTTAAGATTTGTGAATATGAATGTGAAAGAATTTAATACACATTCTTTTAGAATAGGTGCTGCTACCTCTGCATTTGTAAATGGGAAATCTGAAGAAGAAATTAAAAAGCTAGGTCGTTGGTCTTCAAAATGTTTTGAACGTTACATACGCATTAATTGAATCCAACTGAACTTTACCAATTTCAGAGCATAATAGAGATATCAGGATATTAGGGTCTTCCTTAATAAAAAGGGCTTCTGAACATGTCAGCTCCCGACCAACTGGCTCACAATTAGGATTAGAAAAAAGTGACCATACAGTAATTTGGATAGGTTATGGAGTATGGTGGAGACGATATTAAGGAGTATGTTCACTTGGAGAGGTCCACCAGAAATGTTAATCATTCACTGTGGGGGAAATGACATCCCAACCAAGCAAAATGGTGATTTAATTTTTGAAATAAGAAAAGGATTGTCTAACATTATGTATTTAATGCCATATTCTACAATTATTCGGTTTAGCATTTTGCCTAGACAAGAATGGCGTTATGCTAATAATAATGATGCAGCTGAGAGAGCCAGAAAACGAGTGAATATGGCTGTTCGTCGTTTTCTTCATAAATTCAATGGTAAAGTGATCCATCATCCTGATTTAGAAGATTTAGAAGATTTACATCCAACTTTATTTAATAATTATGGGGTTCATTTGTCATACATTGGAAATTATATTTTTATAAATGCATTGCAATCAGCGTTGGAATTATTTATAAGTAGGCCTTGCATAAAAACATATCCTGAAAGTTGAAAGCAATTCGGATTTATTTGATGCAAATTATTTGTTGTACATGTATAAAATGTTGTTGAAAATTAATTGGCTGTTGAAATCTAAACTTTTGTTGCTTTAAGTTGTGGCGGATTTTGTCATGAATTGATAAATTTTGTTGGCGATGTTAACAGTTTTGTTAACATTTGGCGGAATTTATCACTTACACTGCTGGTGGCCTGGTGGTGTATTATTAAATAAATGATGGTTGCCCGTCATTCGATAACTTTCCGTCAGCTAATTAACTTTTGTCAACCTTCATTTAATTGTTGATCAGTTTATTGTGTTGTTAATAAAGTAATGACAATATTCGCCAAAAGTCAAACTATTGTTTGTTGATCATAGAACCTAGAAGTAATGAAATGAGCTTAAAGATCATCTAGAGGGATTTATTAAGCATAAAAACTTCTAGTTGATTATACATCTGCATTCCTATTTAGATATTCAGAGATATCTAGCTGCATATATCGTTAGTTGTATATTATTAGCAATATGTGCAATAAATACTTTTATTATTGATTTCATATATCAGTAAAGCTATAAACTTGCTTTCTAAAACGCAAGCAACATCCACTACGACGTGGTCATCGTTAAAAAGTAAAGAAAATGGGAAGGAACAAGTTTAGATTTGGAACATCCGGTCCACATTATTCAACACGACAGCGTTAACATGAAGCTTTAAATACTGTCAAATGGAAATTTTAGCAATTCCATTGTATCCGTTATTTCAATATACTTACAAAAATTCGTTGTGCTTTTGGAGTTTTTGTCGGTCGGCTCCATCCTGTCTGACCATTTTGTAAACCTATAGTAACCGTAAAGCTTTCAGATAGCAACAAAGGACGCGTTTTTTTGCGAATAGCAGCCGCCCAGGTACTACACCGTGAACAGGGGAGGAGTGGTGAACATGTAAGAAAAAATCAATTTCTCAAGAACCAATTAAAGAAATGATATTCCAATTAACATCGATCGATCAGCTCATTGCATTCAACTTTGTGATGATTTAGAATGCCACAAATTGTAATCACTTGACCAACCTCGTATGATTGATTGGTTGGATTATGATGTTTAACGCCACTTTCAACAATATTCAGTTGAATCGTAGCGGTCAGTGTTATTGCTGGTGGAAACCAGAGTACCCGGAGACAACCACCGACCTGTCGCAAGTCACTGACAAACTTTATCACATAATGTTGAATCGAGTACACCTAACCTCGAATGATTTCGCTCATCTCTCATCAAACCTTGTCTTGTGATAGGTGTATGAATATGCTTCAAATTGAAACACTTTGATTCGCTGGAAAACGGTTTACTCGTATATTAATGCTAATATTAACAAAATTCCAGGTTCCTCGTTAATTAAGTGTTGATTCCAAATAAATTTGTGGATAATTGAACGTTAATATTGTTTAGTAAAGTGTTGATTCCAAATAAATCTGTGGATAATTGAACGTTAATATTGTTTAGTAAAGTGTTGATTCCAAATAAATTTGTGGATAATTGAACGTTAATATTGTTTAGTAAAGTGTTGATTCCAAATAAATTTGTGGATAATTGAACGTCAATATGTTTTAGTAAATTGTTGATTCTAAATAAATTTATGGATAATTGAACGTCAACAGTGTTTAGTAAGGTTCATTCAACCTATGCCAACATTTGACTAGTCATGTTTAATTAGTGTAAAATCGGAGGAGATGTCAATATACTCCAAGTCCACAATTAATTTTTAATGTAAAGTTGTCTTGTCTTTGTGTGAGTATTGAGTAGGAAGTAGGTATTTAAGATCATATTTGATGGAACTAACAAACAAAAAATCAGTATATCAGCACATATATTTAACATCAAACTTTATAAAAAAAAAATAATTAGGATATTATAAGCACATATATTTTAACATCAATCATTATGAAAATAAAATAGGATATTACAAGCATATATATTTTTATATCATATTTCATGAAAATAAATTAGGATATTATAAGCACAGATATTTTTTAATCATACTTCATGAAAATAAATTAAAGATATTATAGGCACAGATATTTTTTTTTTTATCATACTTTATCAAAATAACCAAAAACAGTCAGTATACACAATCACATTACAAGACAAGACAAGACAAGATTTTATTTATACAAACGCAGACACACAGGTGTACAAGAGGACATAGCAAATTAACATTCTATATAAATACAAATAGACATATCATATATGCAATACAATAACACAAAATAATAAATAAATAACATACAAGAGAGAAATCGGACTGTCTATAAAAAACGCATCATAATTTTAAGAAAAGATGCCAGATTCCTGTACAGTTCTACATGACAAAACAACAGCATTCGTGAAAGTTTCAGTTCAGTTGGATATTTCGTGTAATATTTAGGAATTAACTTTTTCCTAATGGTTTTAATTTCCTGTTTTTCACAGATGAATAAATAATGGAATTCATCTCCAATTCCGTTTCCGCAGAGATTATAAATTCTTTCATGCTTTCCATTTTCCTGTTTCAATGGGAAATTTGATATGGGAACATCTGAATTTAGCTATGATCGCCCTATCATATGAATTCAGTTTCACTAAATATTTTTCTAGACTAAATCCCTTTTTATATTCTGAATAAAATAAACCCCGGGAAGAATTGTTCATCTGCGAAAACCATTTTTGTATAAATTGATCGCTCAACTTAGAAGATATCAAGTTTTTCAAAACATTTCTTTCCATGTATATTTGATTATTCCATATAAAACTCAAGCCAGTATCATCGAAAATTGATTTAACATAAGAAATCCATTTAAAATGCGACGGATTTTGATCGTGTAATTTGAACATCAATTTATACAATATAGAGGACAATTTATTACTTTCACATAAAAGGTTGTTCCAAAATAGTACTATCTTGAGCTTAACCATTACCTCCATAGGGTATCTATCTAGCTCTCCGTATACCATATAGTTAGGTGTAGTACTCCGTACTTTAAGAATGTTCTTACAAAATTGTAAATGTACCTTTTCAATTGATTCCTTATTTTCGAAACCCCATACTTCAGAAGCGTACAATAAAATTGGACTAACCAAAGAATCAAACAGTTTCAACTGAAGGTCTACAGGTATGCTTATATTTCTAATTTTTCTGTAAACTGCAAATAAGGCTTTATGAGCTTGTTCTGTTTTTTTCTTGCGTGCTGTACAAAAATTACCATTATAATTGAAAAGCATACCGAGATAGCAGAATGAATCTATAATTTCGATATTTTGTCCTTTAATCTTAAAGTTTTGATTTTGCTTGACTTTCTTCTTACTAAAAATGACAACTTTAGTCTTATTAGTATTCACTGTAAGTTTCCATAAATCAAAATATTGTTCGAAGCAATTTAATGTTTTTTGTAGTCCATCTGAGGACTCGGCCATTAAAGCCGTGTCATCAGCATATAAAATAAGAAAAAGTTTTATGTACATTTGTATAGATTCTTCACAAAGTTTTGTAGTGTTGCATAATGGTTCCACATTATTTTCTTCAAAAACGGATTCTAAGTCATTTAAAAATTAAGAAAACAAAAAGGGGGATATAAAATACTCGGAAAATTCGTACCCAAGTTTTACTCTTGTTTTTATATTTTGATACATATTGTAAATTACAGTAAAAATTTTACCTTTAATATTTGACTTTTGTAGCTTTTGCCACATACCTGATCTCCAGACATTATCAAATGCACATTTAAAATCTACAAAAGTACAATACAACTTTTTTCCTTGCGAACAATAGATAGTAATCAGGGAATAAAATACAAAAATGTTGTCAACGGTTGCAAATCCTTTGCGAAAACCATCCTGAGATTTTGTTATCAATTCTACATGTTCTGCGTAATCGTTTAACCTGTTATTCAGAATAGTCGAAACAAGTTTTACTGAAACAAGAGTTTAATGTTATACCCCGATACATTTCTGGATCAGATTTTGATCCTTTGTTTTTATAAATTGTTACCATAATTCCTAATGACCATGTATCAGGTACTATTCCAGTATCTAGTATGATATTGAAAAGTTTGACATATATGGGCATTAGGTCATCAATGGTGTTTTTGATGTATTAATTCAATATCCCATCATTTCCAAAAGCTTTACCATTTTTTTAATTTAAGCACAACATTTTTTATTTCTTTTTCTGTGATAGGGCTATTTAGAAATTGATCGACATCATTATCAATATGATCGAAATTAAAGTCGGGTTCTACGTCATCCTCACTATCATTTTCATTAAGTTTCTTAAAATGTTCAAACAATGTTTGTAATGAGATATCATTTTGATTTTGCTTATTGTTTTTGTTATTAAATTTATTCAATATTTTCCACAACTCCTTTCTACAAATTGCTAAAAATACAAGACAAGCTTGGAGTGAGCAATTAAAAAATACTCTTCAAAATTATGATAATTCTAAATTTATAAATACATATTATTAAAAACTTTTGAAGTTAGATTTTACGAAAATTGCTTAATTACATGACTATCTTATAATATCCTAAATTCATACATTTTAGAAAGATTGTTTATTTAAATTATTCTAAAATATTACATTTTCATCTTTTTATTTACAGATTTTTGTTTAATTTTACCAGAATTTTATTTGATATATACATTCTTACAAATGCTCTAATTATTTATTTCAAGTTGTTAAATTTTAACAGACTTATTCTTATATATTTAGATTATTTTTTGCTTAGTTTTTTTTTTTTTTTTTTATAATAAGTTTCACTCTTGAGACCTTTTTACAAAAGTTTAATTATTGTATTTTTTCAAATTGTTAAATTTTAACAGACTTATTCTTTTATTTTTAGATTGTTTTTTGTTTAGTTTTTTTTATAATAAGTTTCACTTTTGAGACCTTTCTACAAAAGTTTAATTTTTTTTTCAAGTTGTTAAATTTTAACAGACTTATTTTTATATTTTTATATTTTTTTGTTTAGTTTTTTTTATAATAAATTTCAATTTTGAGACCTGCATTTCCAGATTTACTTACCTGTAACTGTCATTAATTATTATATAAACACCTGTAATATAATGTTTGTTGGCATGCCATGAATATGATATTTCAAAATGTTGGCGTAGCCTGTAGACACCTTTAGTAAAGTGTTGATTTCAAATATATTCGTTACTGATTATTGAATAATTTCACATACAAAGTCAGATCTCGATCGGATATTACAACTATCATCAATTAACCAGGGATCAGAAGACAACAAAACTAATGCTCCACAAGTCTGGTCTGGATCTGACTCGTAATGAATGTCTTTGTTGTTTAGTAAAGTCTTGCTACCAAATATATTTACGAATGAGTTGCCATCCAACCACTGACCCTGGTGTAGTCCAATCCATACCCTTTCTTTACCTATAAGATAAATTTGAAGGTAAAGTCAAACCTGCTTTAATTTAGTTTTTTTCCCTCCAAAGACTTTTAAGTTATTTGTTATTCAAATATCTTGGGCTTGAGGGTACCTGAAGAAGGTTATTCTATAAAAGCGTCGTGTGCACTAAATTAGATATCTACCCTTTTTTTATTAGTGTCCACCTCTATTAAATAATAACCTGCTTACCCTTCCGGAGCACCTGAGTTCACACCCTGTTTTTAGTGGAGTTCGTGTTACTCGATCTTTAGTTTTATATGTATGTTTTGTAGATCGTTGTTTGTCCTTTTGTACTTTTTCTTTTGGCCATCGTGTTGTCTGTTCTTCTTCGATATACGGTTTCTGATTGCCCCTTTGGTATCTCCAAACTCTTCTGCATTATGTTACCCTAATTTCTAGTTACTTCCACAGTGCACTTCATATTAATTAAACCTGTACTTAGCGATCACCTGTCTAATGTGACCATAGTTCACTAGATCACACACGACAGGTTTGACTGTGCCATCCCAAGCCTTACAAAGAAGAATATTATAAGAGAATGAGTGATTTTTGTTTAATGCCAACTCAGATATTTTCAGCTCTATCATGGCAAGAACAAGTTAATTTTCAATTAAATGATGATGAGGTCCGCTTAGCATTATATTTGATTTGATTTAATGTATTTAACGCCACTTTCAGCAATATTTCAGCTATATCATGGCGACCAGTTTTAGTGGTGGAAGAAACCGCAGCACCCGGAGAGAACCATCGACCACTTTGCACTCGACCAACACGCCTAGTTGGATTTTTATAGTGCTAGCTCACTGAAACAAAAGTCCACGGATAGAATTGTCGCCCCACTCGGGCACATTATCCTGATTCCGAGCCAACCAGTCTTTGCTCTTTCTCCTTAAAGCTGCATGCTTAGCCGTGAAGCAACAAATACAAGTTTCATAGTGTTTGGTTTGACCCGACCGGTGAACGGGACTGGAACCCACGATCTACCATACTCGTGGCGAGCAGGTTAACCAGTACATCACCGCCTTTTAAGAGAATATGATTTAATTGAAAATACATGGTTGATTATTATTTATAACCCCCCCCTTTTTTCACCATCTTTTTTTCTCTCTAAAAGTCATGTATATTACAAATAACAGCAATCCAATTAAAATTCTACCTTTGATTGCTCCCGATTATGTCGCACATAGCCGAGAGCAATTTAAGATCGAATTTTCTTGACATATTTTTTCTGGGAACCTGGGGAGACTGAACCCGGGAGCAGGGGATGTTGGAGCCCGGGAGTAGAGGGTAGGGAAGCGCGAGAAAGGGGAGAGGGAACCGGGATAAAAACATGAAGGGAAGTGGGAGTTAATGGGGAGGGACTTGGGGTCCCTCTGTCTGACCCTCATATATGGTGATTGACGCGTTCTATTTTAGTCAAATAGAATAGATGACAACCACTACTGTCCGAATAAAGCATTCAAGACTTAAAATGTTGTTTGAACTACTTGCAAACATTCACAAAATCTTAGACTTCTAAAATAAATGGATTACCCCGTTATAATTGTTTTCTGTTTATTGTTTTTGCTGTTATGGGTGAAATTATACAACTTTTGAAAGAGAAAAAAAAAAAATTTGCCGTTTCAAAAGTGAGGCATTTGCCTGATTTGCCTCCATTGCGCTACGGTCATGCCCTTTTGAAGAGTTTTCCATATTTGATCGCCATTCTTGTTGAAACTGGCCGAATAATTTTGGCTTTAGTGTATTATTTAACCATGTACAATTAAAATTTCCCTGGCTCTCCCATATATTACTGAAACCGCAATTATCTCAGATGATCTTTACATTATCAAACCAAAAGGACTGGTATTGACCATGATAATTTTTGATATACATATATTTATAAAGAATGAGTGATAGTTTACTATCTTTACCATTTTTATTAACTTAGACCAATAATTTACCATACGCAGTTTTATATAAACAGGCACAGCTCTCCATATATCATGAAATTAGGGGTTGATTTTTCTAAATTTAACAAATGTTTGCAAAATTTTAAATGTACTCTTTTAATTATATCATTATCACCAAAACAATTTTACCATTTACTATTTTATGAAAGATATCATACTGGCATTGTATTCAAAGATTATGAACTCTGCCCTTTTTTTAATACTTCATACATAGCTTTGGTAGCTTTTCCAACAATCTTTTTCTCTGTGTTCAAATAGCTGCCAGTACCAGAAAAATGTATTCCAAGATAAATATAAGCTTTTACAATTTCTAAATTAGAACCTTTATATGAAAAATTAAAATGATGAAATCGTGCTCAAGTGAAAACAGCAATTTTTGTTTTAGAAATATTAACCTTTAGCTGCCATGTGTCAAAATATTCACTAATATTATTTAGATGTATTTGGAGATCTTCCGCTAAATTAGAAAATAACACGGTATCATCTGCGTATAGTACTACATTTTTTGCATAAACAATCTAAGAAAAATATCTAATTCGTCTTCACTATCTTTAGCTATGGAATCCAAACCTTTAGAATTTCTATCATGTAAAACTCGTTCCAGATCATTCAAATAGAGTGAAAATAGGAAAGAAATAAATTTTCCCCTTGTCTGACTCCAACATTACAAGCAAAATATTCAGTTTTGTTACAATTATATACAACACGTGATTTAATTCCACTGTACATGTTAAAAATTATATTATACATTTTCCCATTAATTTGGTTAATAAGAAGTTTGTTCCACAGCCCATCCCTCCAAACAGTATCGAAAGCAGCAGCAAAAATTATAAAAGCGCAAAATAATTTCTTTTTCTTACACTTCATAATATTTACTAACGTATGTAAAATGAATAAATTATCAGTTCTGGAATAATCTTTTCTAAAACCTCCCTATTTTCACAAATCAGACAGAAATCATCAGAGAAATCATTCAGCCTTGTATTCAAAATCGACGTAAATAATTTGCCAAAACAGCTAATAATGGTAATTGGTTTAAGCAATTTTGGATCAATTTTACTTCCTTTATTTTTGTAAACAGGAATGATATTTCTCAGTAGCCACTGTTCTGGTATAATATCACTGTCAAATATAGCATTATATAGCTTAACGTAGATGTCAGAAATTGTATTAAAGGAGTGTTTCAAGTATTCATTAACTATATGATCTTCGGCAGAAGATTTCTCATTCTTTAATTTTTGTATTGCTTTTTCAATTTCTTCTTTTGAAATAGAAGAATTTATCATAATATTTAAATTATCAATTTCATTTATATGATCAAAGTTCATGTATTAAATTATCATCTTGATTTCCAGCATTCATAGTCATGAAAATATCCAAGAAAACGTCAATGGGAATATCATTCTGTTTTGTTCCAGTATTTATTATTTTCCAATGTTCTTTTGGGTTAGTAGACTTTAAATTATTTATTTTCTTTTTCATATTTTCCCTATGTTTTCTAATACTTTTTTTCATTACCTTTTTGTACTCCTTTTCTAACTGTTTTGCTTCAATAATTAATGTGGTTGTTCTAAATCTTTTGGAGCGTCTTTTGGAGCTTTTGAATTTTTTCCGAGCATTTTTACACTCACCATCGAACCATGGTTTATTTAATTTTACATTACAATTATCTATCCTTTTAGTAGAATTATAAGTCCCAAAAGTAGTTTTTTACATACAATAAATTTTATCAACTGTAGAATCAACTGAATGGATATTATCAACATTTTCCGCTAATGACTTCAATTCGTCTAAAATGTCTTCAGCTATTTCTAATGAATCACGCCCGCCATTAATTTGAATGTAACATTTTAAAGTAAGCGACTTTACAAATTGTCATATATTATTCACCCTTATTAATGAACCTCAACTACTCTGTCAAGCATTAAGTTTCAATGATAATTCATTTGTGTACACAAGCATGTCAATTCATTAATGGTTTCTATCTCAGTGTGAAGATGCTGTTGCTGCAGCCCTGCACTTTAATGGAAGAAGAAGAAACATCATAATTTATGTACATACGGAAGTATAGTAATTCAACAATACCTTAGTCAGAAAAACAGGATGAAGTAAGCCTCATTAATGACACTGGGATCAGAAAATAGTCTCAGATATCAGAAGTGACAGGTTTCATGATATACCGTGCATGAGTTGGTTTGGGTTATGGGGTTTAACGCCACTTTCAACAATATTTCAGTTATATCGTGGCGGTCAGATTTATTAGTGGGGGAAACCGGAGGACCTGGTGCAAACCACCTCGCCATGAACGGGGTTCGAAATCACAGCTTTAGTGGTGATGGGCACTGATTACACAGGTAGAACTTTGTAAATCCAATCACAATACAATCACGACCATGACGGCCTTAATAAACAAGATTTTTCAACAAAGAGTATTAAGAAATATTTTGGGACCCGTAATTTTGTGTAGTATATCATAAGATGTCGGAATAGCTATGAATCAAAATCATTGTTTGATATTGTTAAGCTCCTTTTTAGTGATGAAAAAGCTATTATTCAGAAAAATGGGGGCTCCCATAATGTACAAGGAATTCCTTTCTTATCTTAGGGTACATTTAAATGCTGTGATTTGATTGTGGTTCGCTATAAAGACAGTCGTCGAGATTTGTCAAAGTATTTTCAAACGATCACATGACTACGAGGATTGCTCTGCCTGTTGATCCTAAATATGTTGTGTTCCTTTGAGATAAAGAACTGGATTTTCCGTCAATATACAGGATTCCTATATTAAGTGTCTTCCAAATGCCCCACGAAACCTGTTTTTAAATTATTAACATCCATTCTATGAGCTGTCAAAATCGGACCTCAGAGTTACTGTGGCACGAGCTACTCAAATGGTGGTGTGAATCAGATGAGAATACTGAAAGACCTGTTAGAGTACATACAGTCAGTGTGCTTCTTCTCTTGCATTTGGATCTTTTTTTTTTAATTCTGGACCGCTTCTAATAATGTAGCGACCTCCTCTTTTTCAAAAAGTCTTCATTCGCCTCTGGATCATATACAATATCTCGTCAACGTATGGTGTTTGTATATGTCTAGCAGGTAAGCACAGTTTCATATTCCACTTGGGTTTTTGGTAATGTTTGTATTGCTCGATCTTTACTTTTCTGTATAATGTTTTGTAGGTAATTTTTTGTCGTTTTTACTTTTTCTTTTGGTCATTGTATTTTCTGTCATTTTTCATCACTAATTTACGCCTTTTGATTACCGTTTGGCATGACCAAACGTTTATATTTTTTTTTTTTGGCGTCACTGACATTTAACATCCTAATTGCCAACAATATTTTAGTTCCATCATGGAGGCAGGAACTGCTTACCCTTCCGGAGTACCTGAAGGTTTTATTGGGCTCGTGTTACTGAGTCGATCTTTAGTTTCATGTGTATGTTCTGAAGCTCGTTCTTTTGTTCTTTTTCTTTTGACCATTGCATTTTATGTTCTTCTTCGATATATACGGATTCTGATTACCACCTTGGTATCTCCAAACTCTTTTTATTGATGAATGTAACCCGATTGGGTGGAGACCAATAAAATGGACTTCACAGTGTAAATTTATCGTATTAGAGGGATTAAAACCCCGAGCTGCAGCTTAAACAGTGCCCTCTTTTTATGAGAATTGTAATTTGTAATACACAATTTTACTTACAATTTACATAACGTATAACAAAATCTCTCTTTTGGGTGTTTGTTATACTAATGAGATCTCCGCCATCATTCTGACAATACGATCTGGAATCTGTCCATGTTTTAGGTGTAGGTATGGTGAATAGTTTGAGGCACGTTTGTGTTTCCACATCATAGTCATACCCAGCTAAAGAACACCCTATAAAGTAAAATGATTGCAATTCTTACAAGTGATACAGGGTAGATCTATATAATCTGGTTCCAGACCGAACCAGTACATACAATCCAGATCAGAAGAAGATTATACACTTTGGACGTGGATCCAGTACATTAATCCAGAACCGACCCCAATTAATATAAATTTGGGACCCACTATATAAAATCCGGACCTTTAACCAGTACATAAATCCGGACCAGGAGCCACTATATAAGATATGGAGTGTGTCCAACAATATAGACAGGGGCGTAGCCAGAATAATGGAAAAGTATAGACACAAACTGTTTCGCTGAGGAGTCTAGGTGTCGCTAAAGACCCTCAGTGGTTTCAGTGGCAGAGGCCTGGTAGGAGGATCAAGGTGCGAAACCCCCCGAAGTTCATGGGTTATACAATAGAAAGGATGACGTTTTTGAAAAGCTTGGAGGTGTTTTTAACAACATGGAATTCGGATTATTTTGTCCCTTTTTGACATTACCAATGCGTACTAATTAGAACTTTAACGTCCTTGATTACCGAGACAGATCTCGCACGGACGGACGGATGGTCACGTTACTTTATACCCTTCGAAACATTAATGCCGAAAGTGAAAACAAAATACATGTATGATAGAGGTTACTTCCTGAACTTTTATTCGTCATGAATTATTCATTGTTTTTCACTTGTATAAGTTAATGAAAAGTAAAGGCACTGATTCCTTCAGCTAACATACTCATCAATAATCATATCCAAGTATACTTCTACATGTCTGTGTATAATTATGTAGATGTGATAAGTTGGACAGTCGCTCATCGCCTATTGTCGACCTTAATTAGGATTTCACGCTTTTGATTGAACTGAAAGATATCTCGCCTATTGTCACTGACACCGGCATTGTTAGTAAGATACTGATGATGATGTTGTATATACCTGGGTACAAGTCACGGTTTGTTGCATGTAGAGTGTCGAGTATGATGCTGTATATACCTGGGTATAAGTCACGGTTTGTTGCATGTAGAATGTCGAGTATGATGCTGCATATACCTGGGTATAAGTCACGGTTTGATGCATGTAGAGTGTCGAGTATGATGCTGTATATACCTGGGTATAAGTCACGGTTTGTTGCATGTAGAGTGTCGAGTATGATGCTGTATATACCTGGGTATAAGTAACGGTTGTTGCATGTAGACTGTCGAGTATGATGCTGTATATACCTGGGTATAAGTCACGGTTTGTTGCATGTAGAGTGTCGAGTATGATGCTGTATATACCTGGGCATAAATCACGGTTTGTTGCATGTAGAGTGTCGAGTATGATATTTTATATACCTGGGTATAAGTCACGGGTTGTTGCATGTAGACTGTTGAGTATGATGCTGTATATACCTGGGTATAAGTAACGGTTTGTTGCATGTAGACTGTCGAGTATGATACTGTATATACCTGGGTATAAGTCACGGTTTGTTGCATGTAGAGTGTCGAGTATGATGTTGTATATACCTGGGTATAAGTCACGGTTTGTTGCATGTAGAGTGTCGAGTATGATGTTTTATATACCTGGGTATAAGTCACGGGTTGTTGCATGTAGACTGTCGAGTATGATGCTGTATATACCTGGGTATAAGTCACGGTTTGTTGCATGTAGAGTGTCGAGTATGATGTTGTATATTCCTGGGTATAAGTAACGGTTTGTTGCATGTAGAGTGTCGAGTATTCTTTGTTACTTATCATCCACTTGAATTTCTAACGTTCAACCTCTTCACATAATCATGGAACATATCTGCATACGTATTCCAGTAGGAAAGTAGAGCGTTGATTTATGAAACAACATCGTCAAATTTATGTATAGGTGTAACATTAAATATAAAGTACGCCTTGAAATAGTGTCTGCCCTTATAATTGTCTCCTATGATAAAGTCTGAGGACGGAATAAAGCACAGCGATGACTTCGTTCGGTCTGTGTAAGGTTTTAATAACAGAAATATAACACAACCGGACACAATTTCACAGGACACTATTACATATATGTATAGGCACCTGCCTACTTGAGCCTAACATAGCTAAGCCCATGATAGAATCTGGACAGAGTACGTAAAATTCCGACTCCAGACCCGCTATACTTATTACACCTTTTAATGCTAGTTGCAAAAGGTAAGAGTTCAAATACGCAATTAGAACAAAGGAAACACTAGATTAAGTGTTCGAACAAAGGCATGAATAAAGGATAAATATTTTATTGATATAATTACATTCCATTGTGTCATAGCGGTCAAATTCAATACAATAATATTTACGCACTACATTGAATAACAACTAATTTGTAGACATAAAAGAAATAATCCTTTCTATCCAGAGTAGAATGTAAATATGTATAGAATATTGAAATTGGTAAACACATCATTAAGGAAATTAGAGAAATTCCGTATCGAACGTAATTATACAACTATTAATTCGTATGTATCTGAAAATGTCAGTTATTATATGTTAATGAGGACGTTTTACCATGCAGAGTTTGAAGATACCAAAGGTGTATTCAGAATCCGTATATCGACGAAGAACAGACAACACAATGACAAAAATGAAAAGGACAAAAGGACAAACAACGATCTACAAAACATACATATAAAACTTAAGATCGAGTAACACGAACACTACTAAAAACCGGGGGTGAACTCAGGTGCCCCGGAAGGGTAAGCAGTTCCTGTTCCACATATCGATTCTGACCTTTCCCGCACAATGTACATTGTGAAATCTATAGCCAGTACAAAAATGTCATTTATGATACATTAAATGAACGTTAGAGAATACCGAACGGGAAATCAAACATGGACCATCCAGAGAAACTGTAAATAAACGTTAGAGAATACCGAACGGGCAATCAAAAATGGACAATCGAGAGAAACTATGTATAAACGTTAGATAATACCGAACGGGCAATCAAAAATGTACAATCCAGAGAAACTGGGTATAAACGTTAGATAATACCGAACGCCAATCAAAAATGGACAATCGAGAGAAACTGTGTATAAACGTTAGAGAATACTGAACGGGCAATAAAAAATGGACAATCCAGAGATACTGGGTATAAACGTTAGAGAATACCGAACGGGCAATCAACAATGAACAATCCAGAGAAACTGGGTATAAACGTTAGAGAATCCCGAAAGGGCAATCAAACATGGACAATCCAGAGAAACTGTAAATAAACGTTAGAAAATACCGAACGGGCAATCAAAAATGGACAATCCAGAGAAACTGGGTATAAACGTTAGAGAATCCCGAACGGACAATCAAAAATGGACAATCCAGAGAAACTGGGTTTAAACGTTAGAGAATACCGAACGGGCAATCAAAAATGGACAATCCAGAGAAACTGGATATAAACGTTAGAGAATACCGAACGGGCAATACGAAATGGACAATCGAGAGAAACTTCGAATAAACGTTAGAGACTACCGAACGGGCAATCAAAAATAGACAATCCAGAGAACCGGCATGGCAACACTGGGTACACAAGACACAGGACACATAAACGTTAGAGAATACCGAACGGGCAATCAAAAATGGACAATCCAGAGAAACTGGGTTTAAACGTTAGAGAATACCGAACGGGCAATCAAAAATGGACAATCCAGAGAAACTGGATATAAACGTTAGAGAATACCGAACGGGCAATAAAAAATGGACAATCGAGAGAAACTGGGAATAAACGTTAAAGACTACCGAACGGGCAATCAAAAATGGACAATCCAGAGAACCGGCATGGCAACAATGGGTACACAAGACACAGGACACATAAACGTTAGACAATACCGAACGGGCAATTAAAAATGGACAATCCAGAGAAGCTACATGGCAACACAGGGTACACAAGACACAGAAAGAAGACAAACAAAACAAGAACAATGACTTTTTGAAAACATATTCAACGTATTCTAACACAATAAAATGGAAAACACAAAATTACCACACTTTCAGAACAGTTCAAAATCAAATAGAAAAATCGTAAAATCAGGAGACAAAATTACTACTCCTAACACACTCATTTACCTGGCTTGGTACCAATAGCCACTTCAATAAAACATGAGGGGGGTTTACTAGTTTTATTGGTCAAATATAACATAGATTAAAGGAAAAAAGCCCAGGTGGCTCAATGAGTTAGGTAGTTGGATTACCTAACAACTCATACTTAGCCTATCACCAATACGACGTGCGCTCGCGCCCGCCTTTGTAAATTACAAGAAAGGTTGCACTCGACTCTCAGTCGCAAGTGATAAAGTTTACCAGTTGCTTGCCCATGGTCGGTGGTTATCTCCGGGAACTCCGGGTTCTTCCACCACTAAAGCTGGTCGCCATGATATAGCTGAAATATTTCTGAAGTGGCGTTAAACACCAAAAAATAAAATAAAATAAAATCAATAAAACGCGAGGGGGGTTTACTAGTTTTATTGGTCAAATATGATATAAATTAAAGGATAAAAGCCAATAACTCCGTGTTTGAAAAAAAAACATATTCCCTTCAACATGTTAATACTTGAGCAACGCATTTTATTTACAGTACCACAAAAAAAATAATGTATTGAAAGTAACCTTATAAATCATATATATATAATTAATCCAAATACTTTGTTCATGTGTAAGACATAATATTGTCCAGTGAAATTGTGTCCCGTTGTGTTATATTTGTAGCGAAAAACCTTACACAGACCGAACGAAGTCATCGCTGTTCTTTATTCCGTCCTTGGACTTTATCATAAGAGACAATTGTAAGGGCACTATTTAATGTTACACAAACACTCCAATGAAAAGTGGCAGGGTTAAATTAGTTTTATTGGCTCATTATAATATCAATTCTGATTGGTCATAATGGATTACTGATTTAAATGCAAAATTGTATATCCACTTCACCATGCTTGCCAAAATCCCATCCTTCCAATCACGAAATAACCCAAATCCCAATGTACATTGCATAGTATTATACCTACAAGTGTTCCAAGGACACACTGTATTTGTAAAATGATAATATTTCTTATAGTACAAGGTGATAAAATAAAATGTGGATCTGGCCCCACTATATAACATTCTGATCCGGGTTCAGTACATAAAACGAAATCCGAATCCGAACCTGGATCCAGGACATAACATTTAGATCATGCCCCAGTGCATAAAATTCCGATTTGTACCCAGTACATGCAATCCAGATCTGACCAAACTATATAAAACCCGATCTGGATCCAGTAAATAAAATCCAGAACCGGTCCCACTACTGTGAAATTGGGGCCCAATATATATAATTCGGACCTCAGGATCTCAGCCCGTGGACCCAGCCACTTTATAAAATCCGAAGCGCGTCCCACAATATAAAAAACTGGACTCACTCCATATCCACTTTATAAAAAATCCTATTTCACCTTTACATGCTAGTTCCAAATGGATAGAGTTCAAATAAAAAAAAACGTAGATCAACTGCAATGTACCCGAACAATAGCATGACGTCAGAGAAATATGAGTGAGTGAGTGATTGTTGATTAACGCCAACTCAGCACTTTTTCAGCTACTATATCATGGCGAGAACAAGTTTAAGTTTATTTTCAATTATGTGATGATGAGGTCTGCTTTGTTCTAGACCAACACGTTGAGTTGGATTTTTATAGTGCTAGTTCACTGAAGCAACAGTCCGTGGGTAAACATGTCGCTCCACTCGGATGCAGTTTTCTGATTCCAAGCCAACCAGTCTTTCCTCTTACTCCTTAATGCTGCGCGCCTAGCGAAGAAGCAACAAGTATAATTTTATAGTCTTTGGTGAGGCCCAACCGGGGCTCGAACCCACGATTTATCCTACTCGAGGCGAGCACGCTAACCATTACACCACCAATGCGGTTCAGAGAAATGTATTATTCATATACATTTTTAATTACATTCCATTATGTCATAGTGGTCAAATTCAATATTTACACTCTACATTGGATAACAAAGAATTTGTAAGGATAAAAGAAAATATAGTTTGTTTTCCAGGGTATCTAGTGCAAATACGTATAGAACAGTGAACATGGTAAACATATCATTAGAGACAAGTCGGTATGGAACATAATTATATCCGTATATACATTTGTATAACGTTAAATTGTACTTCACATTTTTCTTCTCTCTTCTAGTTTCATGACATTAATTGCTCTTTACATTGTACATTTGTTCTAATTTTTTGCAATATTCATGTAAATCTCTGTAACAGAGGAAACAAAAAGTATTATATGAATAACCTTGGACGCATTTACATAGTATATTGTATATGTGTTTTGTTTTGTATTTGTATCGATTCTGTCCTTTCACGAACAAGGTACATTGTGCAATCTATGGCCATTCTAAGAAGAGTTTGAAGATACCAAAGGTGTAATCAGAAACCAAAATCAAAGAACGACAGACACTACAATAGCCCATGCGGAACTCCTCGCGCCTTTCCCCAAGTGAAAAAAAACACTTGTGGAAAGGCTCAAGGCGTTCCGAATGTACAATGACGTAAAGAAAAAAGACAAACAACGATCTACAAAACATTGCACAGAAAACTAAAGATCGAGCAACACGAATGGCACTAAGAACCCGGGGTTGAACTCGTGTGTCATTTATTTTACATTATTCAATTACAATGAACATATATTTTACTCAAGCATATCCAAAACATAACTGCAGGGCAACACATGGTACATAAGACACAGGACAAATAACCGTTAGAGAATAACGAACGGGCAATCAAAAATGGACAATCCAGAGAAAGTACATGGCAACACAGGGTACACAAGGCACAGGAAGAAGACAAACAAAACAAAAACTATGACATTAGAAATGCATTTTGCTCAAACTTTATGAAAACATATTTCTATGTATCCTAATACAATAAAGTGGAAAACAAAACAAAAATGCAACTGTCAGGACAGTCCAACCGAAAAATCGTAGAAACAGAGTCAAAATCACAATTACATGACAACTCAGGTGCTCCGGAAGGGTTGGTAGTACCTGCTCCACTAGTAACACCCGCCGTGTTACTTGTGAAGGCCATTGCGGTTTCCCAGTTTCCCGGTTGTTGACTGATTTTGACTGTTTATTGATTTATGAGTTTTGATTTTCCCTTTGGAAGATTGCTCTGTGTTCGGTAATTTTATTATTACCCTTATTAAAGACAAATACCAATAACACTAACCCTTCCTCAGCGATTTATTAAGCTTTCTCCCATTATGACGTCGTTTTAACCCCGCTTACCAGTGGTGGAAAAATCTGTAATCCTCTAGAGGATTTAAATGTCTCGTGCCTTTCCCCGCATTTGACTCGTTTGACGGCTTTTGAAATAAAGTTCGTGTTAAATAATGGGAGAAACAAATTCTCCTTCAGTTACCCAGATGGGTTACGATATTTCTCCACTCTCGAGAGTTAAATTAAAAATTTTAACCACTCACCTGACGGCTTGTGGTTAAAATTTTTAATTTAACTCTCTTGAGTGGAGAAATGTCGTAACCCACGGGCAACTGAAGGAGAATCTATATTTCCATTCTGTTTGACGATATGACGTTGGTCGTGTACTTGTAAATATGGTGGTTTGGTATGTTTGGTTTTATGATGCTTACCGCCACTTCAACAAAATTTCAGTTATAGCATGGTGGTCAGTTGTATTGGTGGATGAGGTCTGAGGATCAGGTGAAAACCATCTAAATCAAGATGAGGTGAAATGTATGAATTAAATCCTTATTTTATTTTATACCAAAAACCATTTCTTCATATACAAAAAGATAATTTCTGATGTTAAAGAATTTTTTTTTTTTTATATAAGATAATTCATTATTTGATAAAAATATAAATAGGGAATATAAATAGTAGAATTGTGCTTAATAATAAAGGATAGTAATGTAAAGTGGTGCCTTATTGCCATGGTAACATCGGTAACCACAGACAGAGGCAAACGATGGTCCAAAGGCCGGACTATATAAAGTATGTTCTACTCTAAAGAGGGACAGCTATGGTCGTGATCGTATGGTTGTTGGATTTACAACTACCCGTACATTCAATGCCTATCACCACTAAAGTTGTGAGCTCGATTCACGCTGATGGCAAGGTGTACTCGATACAACATTTATGTGATAAAGTTTTCCAGTGACTTGTGCCAGGTCAGTGGTTTTCTCCCGATTCATCCACCAATAAAACTGACCGCGATGATATAACTGAAATATTGTTGAATGTGGCGTTAAATACCATAAGTCCAAACCCACTATTCTAAAGTGCCGCTACAATGCTATATACGAATACATACCGCTATACATTCTGCTGTATATTAGAAATCCTGTTTCTATGGAAACATTTCCAAAGAATCTACTATCAGAGTGCAACAAGCATTCACCTTTTTCAGAATTCCAAACAAACATTTCACACATCCAAAGTAAATAGTCTAGACATGAGCTTGCACATTGAAGCTCGGAACTATTGAGTTTTGTATCAAAAACAGAAATGGCTGACAAACATGGCGGTGTTGAAAGTTTAAAAAATTCCATATTAAATATACGTGAATCACTAAAGTTGCTTAAGAGTATGGAAATAGCAATGAAATATTTCATTTTTCGCTTCTTTCACGATTTTCACTTGTGAATTTAATAAATCTAATTTCCCGAATTATACGAAACAAAAGTACGAAAATACAAGCCAACTCAAATCATGGGACACTGCTCATGTTAATTACCTTTTTAAGATGTTCATGCACACAAAAAGACGAGAAGTCCTGCACAAAAAGTTAATTACAAACTTTCCAAGTACTTTTTAATTGAAATCTCTAACACTATTGTTCCAATTCAATTCAAGCAAATAATGCTGAAATCAATCATAATAAATTTCAATACCTTACTACATTACCACCAGAGGATAAACATGTTGTTTGAAGCATTGATTTCTGATGTTATATAATACATTTCTTATATATTTTTAATGAAATGAACACTTAACTGTTTCTGGTCGATTACAACATACAAGACCGGTTGACGACATCAACAAAAGAATCTTAACGACAAACAATTCACGGTTGGTTTGCTACGTCACACGCACGGATACTTGAACATCGCCTCGGGGTAGGTTTATGCAGTTGTACAGTTTAAAAAAAGGAAAACTAACAAAACCAAGTAGTTCACCGAAGGGCCCACATATCAGACTTCATGTTGTTAGCATACATTCATTGCGTGGAAACTTCTGTAGAGTTAAATGTTTTTTTTGTGAACGATATCCTTGACCGGGATTTTAAATGTACAGAAGTGTTTGCAAAACTGGCGGGTTTCTACGCAATAAATGTATGCTAACAATGAACTACTTGGTTTTGTTAGTTTTCCTTTTTTTAAATTGTACAACTGCATAAACGGGTCATTATCAAAATACATGCACTTTTTCGTGTTCATATTTTGGTGACATCAAATATTTTCGTTCTCGTTTTGCTTTAGCCTACATTAAATTTTGTTTTCCCTACATTACAATTACATATTCAAATAATATGCAGTCGGAAAAACCACCATGAAAAAAAATATTTCTAGACATGTAGCATTCCCTCATACCTTTCAGTCCGTTGTGTTACCAACATAAAATTATTCTTTTTGGGAAAATGAAAAATAATTTGTATGTAAAAAGTGGTTACATACATAGTATACAGAGAAATTATGCATAATGTAGGATATTTTCTTTGGAGCACCAGTTTTTGTCACAATATTTGGATATGTAGTTGTGGAGTCCCATTTAAGCTGCATTATGAAACAAACAAGTTTTCATAATTGTATTTTGTTTCACTTTATATAAAAAAACACCTGACTTATGCATAGCTATCAAAGTCAACTTTATTCAACTATAATATAATTTACTTCAATTATGTCATTTATCCTTTTTAGGAAACAATTTACACCAGATAACACCATTGACAAAAGGTAACACCACAGATGACAAAAATAACACCAGGGACATCTTCATGAATGTAAACATTTAATTCAAGAAAAAAAAACCCACAACTATCAACCTATATTTGTTGTTTTCTTAAATGTTTTCAGTACAATATTCAGTTTTTCAACATATTGGAATAAGGCATGAACAATATCAGTTTTGTCCATGGTGTTATGAAGATATGTCCCTGGTGCTACCAGGTCTAAACAGTATACTCCGATCAGCTTGTTAAACAATATCTTACAAGTAAATGACGATGTTTGAACAATTTCTCTGCTTAGATTAAAGGGCAATAGTTTGCTCTGAATATTACTGTTTATGGAATAATGTGTGTATTCACAATGTTGATGCTAAATGTATGTGATGTTACACAATCTTTATGGTTACACCATTGACATTAACACCACAGACAAACAGGCAAGTACTTTCAGGATAAAAGGAAAATAATTTCTCCCTGACTATATTTTATATGTATATCCTGTGAAGAATACCAACTGTAATGTATTGTATATTTTTTTATTTTGTTGAATTCTAACAAAAAAGAAGTAGTGAGAAGTACACCACAGACATAAACGTTTATATACTATACCAATCCCACGTATTTTTTCTGCTGTATATTAGTTTATGGATTACTTTTGTTTTTGTCGTCTGCACATGTCATGAAACAGGAACTAAGCAAAGGGAGAAACTAATTTTGCTTAAAATATGACAAGACAGATAACTCTTACCAGCCTTAATAGGAAGGGTAAAACCACATCCATGAAAATCTATAACAGCTGGTTTATGCTAATTTTCTTTTTAAATTTAAATATATATCAAGGTAAAACTAATGTTGTGCTATTAGAGTTTTAGAAATAGTTCAAAAATAATATAAAGATCGGATAAAATCATTACATCTGAATAGTACAATTGACCAGAAGTAAGTAATTTTGGACAAATAACACGTAACACCAAGGAAAAAACAGGTCTTCGTGTAGCAAGTATAAATTCGCAATTGAACCAATCTGTATTTAGATGCTAAAACTATAGAAAACCGATGTGCCTTCGTGCAAAACATGTTTTCTCCAATCATTTTGGTTGATATTTGGCTTTTAATTGCGTAATAACAGAAAAGTGCGTGTATTTTGATAATGACCCAAACCTACCTCGAGGCGATGTTCAAGTATCCGTGCGTGCGACGTAGAAAACCACCCGTGAGAATTGAACAGTCTTTTTTTTCTATTTGATTTACTTTTGAAAGAATCTGTTTCTTGAAAGGAACGTTTATTTGTCATGTTTGGACAATTAATTCATTGTTTTTGTTTATTGTCAAGTAAGTAGTATTTCAGCTATGTGAAATTCGAGAGTAATGGGCGAGCCGCTGTGATTGTTGTTTAACACCAAAAGAGCAATCTTGCAGACATATTGCGATGAGAACAAGTTACCCTTTGTTGAGATTAAGATGGTGTTTGTTCTGTACTAGACCAACGAGCTCAGTTGGATATTTATAATACTATAACTCACATCGAAACATCATTCAACAGATACAGATGTCGTACCACTTGGATACAATATTATCCTGGTTTTCGGGTGAACCAGAATTTGGTAGGTTACGTATCTTGCTGGTGTATTGCATTTCTTCTTCGATTGTTCCCATTATTCAAATACAAAATGTATAAGACATACATTGTTTCAAAATCTCAACTGGCTACCTAATTATTGTGCTTTAGACCTTAAACTTGTGACCTGTGTTAATCCTACACTCCCGTATGAACAGAACGAAATTATTTTTAAGCATGTGTTTGAATATATAAAGAGGTCCTTGTTGTCTAGTAGTTCACCAAAAGAACAATCGCACACATCATCACCACTAGCACTCTCTTCCCTTCCTTTCTTCATTTTTTGTTTTTGTTCAATCTACACATATTAATGTAAGAAATATTTATATAATTTATATACATGCATGCTCTATGAAATAATGTTGTAACTAATTGTATATAGGAGAAGACTTCATAAGTTTGCTGAACTTGTGTCTTATCCTTTTTGTAAATTTGAGCAAACAAAATATGTTTAAATTAAACTATTGCTTTGCTTAACAACTCATTTGTTGCTTCGTGTAACACAAACAATCTGCGGGGCCCGGGTGGCTCAAGTGGATCACCTAGCAACTCGTACAAGCCTATCACCAATACGGCGTGGGTTTGTGCCCGGCTTTGTAAATTACAAAAAGGGTGCAATTGACTCGCAGAAAAAGCAAGGTCTGTTGCTTGCCAATGATTGGTGGTTCTCTCCGGGTACTTCCACCATTAAAACTGACCGCCACGATATAACTGAAATATTGCTGAAAGTGACGCTAAACACAATAAATCAAATCAAATCAAACAATCTTTGCGGCAGAAAAAAAAATGTCTTCTTTTTGGTCCAAAATGGCAGAAATTTGAAAGCGAAGAAATTCGTTATTTATGTTGCTCTCCGTAGATATACACCTGGGGAAATGGCTAGTTACAGCCGATAATATGGCCAACCAACACCCGGGGATATGTTTATGCCCGGGTTTTTAGCCAATCAAAACTTGTTATACTTTTCAACCGGAGATAATACCGGTTATACTACATGTATATTATAACAGCGAAAATAAAAGCAAATATTATTTGTTTGATGGCACTTAAAACGCCATTTTCAACAATATTTAAGCTATATCGTGGCGGTCAGTTTTATTGGTTGAGGAAACCGCTCCGGAGAACCCGGAAAAACCACAGACCTGCTGCAAGTCACTGACAAACATTATCACATAATGTTGTACATCTATTCTTATACGTCACACTTTCTGTGACTTTCCACAATCTAGACCAACGATATAGGTACTAGTATTCTATATTTATAAAGTTTTTATGATAGGAATGATTAAATGTGAAATTAAAGTTTCACTCGAGTAATCACGCAATGCATAAAATAATAGGATAACACATTATTTAATGTTAGCAGAACTCGTTCATTGAGGAAGTAGGCAAAAAAACAATTCAAAATTTATTGAATTTCAAAGATATGAATTATTATCTTGCAATGACAGCATTTACCGACCAATATATTTTGATATTGGTCAGTTACAAATAGAACATACAAATGTAAGCTCCGCCCACTCCTGAACTCATCGGGGCACATCGGGGGATAATGTTGTCAAATACATACACAAAATTATTTCAAATACTTTTATCATCGTCCATTAAACGTTTATTTACGATTTAAAATTGCAGGATAACTACAATACCTGTGCACTGTCGAAGCATATAGGTGAATATGTGTACTAGTATTAGGTGCGAAACGCTCGCCTTTCCCCCGTTTCTAAGCCTCATACACATATTACCTATATGCTTCGACAGTGCACAAGTATTGCATATATATAACCTTTTGTGATTATATATAGCAGTATAATGACCGTCGTGGTTGTATAGTAGGCGTATTTAGAATTACCTATGCAATACAGGTACATGTAATAACAAAATTACCGAACTCCGAACAATCTTCCAAAGGGAAAGTCAAAACTTACAAGTATATAAACAGACAAAATCAGTCAACAACGGAAAAACTGTGAAAACCGTAATGATCCTGACTTGGTACAGGCATGTCCAAAGAAATGATGGGTTGAATCACATTTTAAGGCGCCAAACCTCCCGCTTTCATTACGGTGCAATAAGATGCCTAACACCACTCACGCTATGAGTTCGAATACCGCTCATGACGAGGTTTACTCAATACAAAATTATGTAGTAGAGTTTGACACTGACTTGCGGCATATTGGCGGTTTTCTCCGGTATCCACCACCAATAAAATTGACCTGCACGATATAACTGAAATATTGTTGAAAGTGGGGTTTTAAAAACACTTTATAACTTTATAATACAGAACTAAACAATTAAGACCTTTCAGTCTCTGGGTTAGGATAGTTGATAAAAGTAATATCGATGTGAAATACATTTCTCAGGCTTAAGAAATGACTTTTGTCTGTATTTGAAACTTTGATCATTGGTAAGACCAAGTATATTTATTTTCGAAATTTAGCTGCTTGTGTTTGATTTGGTTGGAGGAGGGGCTCCACACCCACAAGGAAGGTCATGTCGTGATGGTATGGTAGTCGGGTTTACAACTACATATGCAATCAGTGTCTATCACCACTAAAATTGTGAGTTCGAATCTCGCTCATGACAAGGTGTACTCGATAAAACCTTATGTGATAAAGTTTGTCGGTTACTTACGACAGAACGGTGGTTTTCTCCTGGTATTCTGGTTTCCTCTAACAATAAAACTGACCGACACCATATAGCTCAAATATGTTGAAAGTTGCGTCAAACACCATAACCCTAAGACCAGCCGACGATTAACCACTCCCGAAACGATCGCTCTAACCATAACACTACAGAGGAGACTAAAAGAGAGTAAATATATAATAATAATAATTATTTTTTTTCCAAATCAAAAGTCCCCAAGGGGACATTTACATTTAACAGTCATGATTGTTTAGCATATATAAAACAGCATATGACAGCAAAATCAGTACATATATATCAAGGACTAAACAATAAAATGGATTGTCAATTAATATTGACCAATAAGGTAATTGCAGCTGTGTTGCTACTCTGGGTAATTAAAGCAATGTTTAATAGAATATTGTTTTGCTGCAATGGGCACCAATTCAAGGAACGGTGCTAGGGTTTGTTGTTACAATTTCAACAAACCCTAGCTGTATACATATTGTTTTCCTGCATTGGACATGAGGAGGTTTTGCTACAATTTCAACAAACCCAAACATTGCTTTAATTACCCAGAGTAGCAACACAGCTGCAAATACCTTATTTGTCAATATTACATGTAATAAAATAATTAGTTATTATGTGTATCATATAAAGACATTGCAGACCATATAGGTAAATCATGGCGTTTAAATATTGACCCTTCGGACTATTGACCCTTCGGACTAATGAACTGACACGATTTTTATCGTGTCACCGAACAATTTTTTATTGTATCATATGCAAAAAATCAATTGATTTTAATCGTATCAATTTTTCTCTGACCGCCTTACGTTGGCTGTTTCCAATTCCTTAATGAAATACAATTCGACCGTTATATTGGTATTAGAAGGAAGCTATATCAATAATCTATTACGTGATAGCAATCGATGCCCCGAAAATAATATGCAAAGGGATAATATTTGCGTAGAAATGTCGGAAATATTTATTTTTACACATTTCATTTATCGAATATTCATGTAAATGAAATATAAGGTAATGAATGTTGTATGTATACAATTTTCAATCTATATCGAACCGTTTGATGCTTAGTTTCACTCATGAAAGTAAAAGAAGAACGTAGAAATTAAGAAAATGTTACCCTGGTGTTGACGTGACTTTCTTTGTTGATATCTATTTTAACCGTATCATGCTGATTTTGCTCAAAATGATACAAAGCGGTTGATCGGTGTGATGAATAAATGAGTGAAATAGATTATCTATAATCTGTCAAATCCGCGTACTATTAAACATGAACACTACTTCCGGTGATCTCCGGATCCGCCATGTTGGATTTTTCTTGATCAATCTTTAAAAAATTGTCATTTTCAAATCAAATTGGAAGTAATATGAACACAAATTAAACTGTTAGGACCTCGATTTTCGAAAATATTCATTATTCAGCTTCTACAGGATATCAGCAACATTTTTTTTTATATTAATTTTATTGATCAAATTTGACAATATTACAACGACTGAATTTAGCGTAAATTAATAGGGATTGTACATGGTTTATCGAGGTTTTTATGCACTTTTTAAAAATTGATTTGGAAGTATTTTCCCGTTAAAATAAACTGATACAATAACATTTTCTTATCGATAAACATTTCAAGATTATGTGGATATCAGCAACATTTTTTTATATTGAGCAGATTTTTTTTAATTGCGATTTAAAGTTCAATCACCGTGCATTCTTTGTTAATTTTAATGACACCTATAATGTTGGCGACTACGTCATCAAAGTCACGTGATGACTGAATAAGCTGGATATGAGTTCAGCTTGTTCATTTTAGTTTTGTTTTGTTGTCCTATTATGTGTCTCTACGTTCTGAGTTTCCTGTTGTGATGTCCGTGACGATTTTAACATAAAACGATGTTCGGTTCGTCTTTATCCCCAGTTGGTTGTAGGAGGGAGGGATAATGTCTTATCTATGTTTATCCCCAGTTGGTTGTAGGAGGGAGGGATAATGTCTTATCTATGTTTATCCCCAGTTGGTTGTAGGAGGGAGAGATAATGTCTTATCTATATTTATCCCCAGTTGGTTGTAGGAGGGAGAGATAATGTCTTATCTATGTTTATCCCCAGTTGGTTGTAGGAGGGAGAGATAATGTCTTATCTATGTTTATCCCCAGTTGGTTGTAGGAGGGAGGGATAATGTCTTATTTATGTGTTTTGCTGTTTGTTTGCATATGGTGGTGTCCTACACATTGTTTTGTGTCTTTGTTTTATTTTTCTTTGTCTTCTATTCAGGGCGTGGCATTCTCGAATCCGGGTCCGTTCGCCCTAATTCCCGTTCGCCCTGGGTCCTTTCGCCCCAAAGGTGGGTCCGTTCGCCCTAAAAGTGGGTCCGTTCGCCCTAAAAGTGGGTCCGTTCGCCCTAATAATTATAATTATGTAGGGTATTAAAAATAATAGAAAAATAAGTGATATGTGATTGCTTATAGATAATAAATTGAGAAATTTCAAATATGCGGCATGCTAAAGTGTAAAGTCAATGGACATAGGTATTCGTCACTCGAACTTACACTATATATTTCATATAACCACATTGTTCAAAAAATTATTTTGAAATAATTTCTAAACGAGTTTTGATGATTTTTGCAACAGAATAAGCGGAAATATTAAAGATTATTTGTTTAATTTAACATGATTTCCGTTAGATTTCCTTTATTTTCTGATGATTTAAAGACAATTTTTGTTTTTTGTCGTCAAATTTGCTATATACTGTATTTTACCGAAAGTGACCAATACTTATACATGTATATGTCCACGAACTGTATGTTTCTATAATGAACAAAGTTAAACCATTTCAATCCTTGGAATGAATGAAGCAGGTAAAGATGAGTGAATCCAGAGTCTGTAGAAAATGTAGGATATTAAAATTAATTGGTATGCTAAAGTGTATGTTTCTATAATGAACAAAGTTAAACCATTTCAATCCTAAAAATGAATGAAGCAGGTAAAGATGAGTGAATCCAGAGTCTGTAAAAAATGTAGGATATTAAAATTAATTGGTATGCTAAAGTGTATGTTTCTATAATGAACAAAGTTAAACCTTTCAATCCTGTAGAAAATGTATGTGTCCTTGGAATGAGTAAATCAGGTAAAGATGAGTGAATCAAGAGTCTGTAGTCCATTATACTTCATTGTGTGCATTGAATACTGTATTTTAGCCATGGAAATTATGGAGATCTATCATAAATGTTCATCCAAATATGGGAATGGCAAAGGCTTTTGGATTGTTCCCAACTATATACCAAGAATATAACAAAAAGACAAGTAGATAGTAAGTATTTATTTTTTTATTGATATCATGGTCAGTTACATTAACAATAAATGCACATACTCTACATACCTTTACACCCATATTTCTGAGAAATCTCCCATACACAAGACTTACATTCATTCAACATAGCATAATCTCTCTCTCTTTCTTCTTTCAAATCGATATAGTAAGACTCTATTTCCACTTTTACCACTATTATTCAATTTACAGTCATTCAACATAACATAACATCTCTCTCTTCTTTCACCAAATTCTCATTCTAATTGATATACTTAATTATCTACACTTTGTTTCCACTTTTAACAACTATTATCAATTTACATTCATTCAACATACATTAACATACAAGCACAATAATTTAAAGCACTACAATATAAGTACTAGTATTAAAAAAGTAATACATATAGCAAAGATAGTTTTAACAAACTATCAACATAATGTTCAAGTTACAAAGCAAAGTTGCATAGTATAGAAGCTGTAATGTTTTAATTCTCTTGTGCGACATGGTCCAATGGGTTGTTTGTTGGCATATAAAGACCCGATATCATCTTTAAGAAGTGTGAGGTTGTAATATCGAATAAATCTTATCTATCTATAAATTTCAATTAAGCATTTCAAACAATATACGTAATAATTGCTTGAAAATAACTTTAATTAATTTCCATATTTTTTCATATCATTACTTCTATATTTTAGATTAAAATAATTAAAATATCTATTTAAAACAAAATATATTTATATAAATCCTTGATTAAAATACGTTTTAATAATCAGGGCGAACGGACCCACTTGTAGGGCGAACGGACCGAGGGCGAACGTGTAGTTAGGGCGAACGGACCCGATACCGGCATTCTCCAGACATGAAGGCGTAGCATTCCTCAGACACGAGGGCGTGGCATTCTCCAGACACGAAGGCGTAGCATTCCTCAGACAGGTGGTACTCATTTTCTTCCCTACCAAGTGAAGGAGATTTCTATTTAATTTTCTATTTATTTTCTGATCGGGGCAAAACTATATTCATATTGTCGAGGACTATTAAAAGGGCATGCTGTGAAAATTTGATTTCAAAATGGTTCAGAATATGTCTGTCCTTCGATTTACGGATTCTGATTACCCGTTTGGTAAGTTCAAACTCTTCTTCAGAGAATAATAATTATAAACATCTCGAGTCCTATATGAAATTTGTCATGCATTGTAAAAGTTGGTCATGCAGGATTTCCAATCCGACAATCCAATGATTATTCATACGTACACAGTTAGGATTCATTCAAGTCTATAGTTTCTCATTAAAATAATTTATTCATTTCCACACAAACACAAACTTTATAGAGAGTAATACGTAACATTACATTTAATACCATCATACATGTACGTGTGGTTTTTTAGAGCAGGAACTACTTTCCCTTCCGGAGCACCTGAGTTCAACCCGGTTTTTAGTGGGGTTCGTATTACTCGATCTTTAGTTTTATGTGTAGTGTTTTGTAGATCGTTGTTTGTCCCTTTGACACTTTTTCGTTTGGTCATTGTGTTGTCTGTCCTCCAATTTATGGATACTTAATACCCCTTTGGTATCTTCAAACTCTTCTTAGAAGATACCTTAAATTTCATCCATTCAGTAAATACAATAGCCATTGTTGTATTTCTGATTGAATAAAAAAAATCGCAAATAAGAAAAGCTGATGAAAGAAGAAGACAATGACAGATGCCAAGAGATGACATGGATCTAAATATCTTCGTTCGTTGCCTACCATTCCGAAGTACATAGATTCATCCAGTTTTCTGTGTAGTGTTGTAGATCATGTTTTTGTTTTCCTTTTCATACCTTTTGTAATGATAACAGTCGTGTTACTCTTGTCACAAACCAGGTAATAAGTCAAGTTAATAATGAGGAGGGGAGGGGATTACTATTACCACAACCAGTAATAAGTCAAGTTAATAATGAGGAAGGGAGGGGATTACTATTACGACAAGCGCAACATAACCGTCATCAGCAGCGCCTAGAGAAAAGTGTTGCTTGAAATACTTTTTAGTGTACACTTGGGTCAAAATCAGACTCTGAAGACATACTCTAGCAAATAAAGTTTGCAATTAAGCAAATTTTAATAGACTTATGATTATGGTAAAATTTTGTTGCATGTCTATTGATCAGATTTTAGCACAAGTCATTGATTTTAATTGATGGGAAGAGATTACATGTAATATTGCCAGGTGAGCTAAACAAGAACCAGAGGCTCCATGTAGCCTGCAATTCTTCTTCCAATAGTTCATTTCACTATCTAATGTATTATCGAATTGTTCCATGCTGCGTGCAAACCCTCTATGTACAAGTGCAGATAAAAACCATATATTGTCAAACCTGTACTAAGAGGTCACCTTTGGGAGAAGGAAAAATAGGCCTTATAAGAAAGATGACCTCTTAAAAGAGGTTCAATTCATATGAAAATATTGGTTACTGAAATGCAGAGCGTTACAAATGTCCCCCAAACGAACAATACACAAGATATGATATGATCTGAAGGATCATAATATGGCTCCCAAACCATGGATATCAATTCCCAACATCAAAATCTACTTGGAAACCAAATTTCGCCCATATCGGAGGATTTTTGTATTTTCGTGGCCATTTTGGATTCAAAATAGCCACCATAGCAAACCAACGATGAATATCAATTCGCAACATCATAATCTACTTGGAAATCAAATTTCGCCCAAATCGGAGGATTTTTGTATTTTGTCGACCATTTTGGATTCAGAATGGTCGCCATAGCAAACCAACGATGAATATCAATTCGCAACATCATAATCTACTTGGAAACCAAAATTCGCCCAATTGGAGGATTTTTGTATTTGGCGGCCATTTTGTACCTTGGTTTCCATGGCAACGGGCGCCATTTTGATTTTTTTCAACCCCCCCCCNCCCCCCCCCCCCCCCCCCCCCAAAGCTGCCACACACAACGGTGGATATTCTACAAAGTTTCATGAAGTTTGATGAAAGGAATCAAAAAATTTTAAATCCCTCTTTTTATTTCCATGGCAACTGCGGCAAAGTTTTTCCAACCGACTCCGATTTTTTTGGGTTATCTCGTTCCACTAGATGTGGATGTTGTTCCTATCAAGTTTCATCAATTTCTGTTCGGCGAGTAACCTGCTATGATCATGTTTGTGTTTTTCATTTTTTTTGCATTTTGGCCGTTTCCATGGCAACGGCAGCCATTTTGAAAATTTCGAAAGCAGTCTGCACATCTACTCATAGTGCTTAACATTCCTGTGAAGTTTCAATGATTTCCGTTCAGTAGTTGCCGAGAAATGTGTCGGACAAACTTTTGGCGGAAGAAAGAAAGAAGAATAATAATAAGAAGAATAATAGTAAGAAACGGAGCAAACACAATATGTCTCCCAAACCTCGTTTGGAGGACATAATTTTCTATGATAGGAATATAAAACTGTGACCATTTCATTCAGGCGACTGCTTAATAGAGGTGACCACATGGTCAAATTTGACTGTATATGCAATTAAAAGCAAAGTGTCTGTTATTTGTGGCAACTTGATCTTCTTAAGCTCCCTCTTAATTGCTGGTTGTCAATTGTTCATTAGCATTAAAGGCAGAAGATGATACAAGGCTTCATTATACATAAACAGTGGAACTTGTGCAATCCGACACCTGGGTTTTCCGACAGCCTGTGACATCAGACAAAAATTTATTGTCCCACAGTATTTCTGATAACCTAAATAAAACCTGAGTATTCTGAAATCCTGTACAATTCGACACATTTACCTGGTCCCTTGGTGCGTCAGCTCAGAGAGGTTTTACTGTATACACTGTTATGCATGATACGTCTACTATATGGAGCTTCAATAGATTATTCCTACAAACTATTTTTTCGTAGGCAAATTTGCCATGGGCATCGATGATGGCTGCCCTTTCCAGCACCATGTTGCCCTCACAATTTGAAGTGTCTAATGCCCTTGTCCAATTTGTTAAATTACTGTAAAAAGTTTTGTATTCAGAAATTTACCCTTAAAGGGATTTTCAGGTATGTGGTTGTAGACCATATGCTACAAAATGTTCAGAGAAACTTTTTTCCAAGATGTCAGAGTTGACAAATATTTCAGAAGGTATTGACATGGAAGTTTGTGTGCATATCCAATCTGTAGTACCGATTTTAAAACTATTTCATTGTTATATCTAGCTAAGTATGAACATTTTTGTTTTGTTGTTTTATATTTATAATAACAAAATAAATATATCAAGTGTTACATTTTATTTCTGTTTTGCACTAATGTAGATAATATAAGGTCATTTAAAGTATAACATTATTTCACCACAAAAGTACTTTTCTTTCTTTGTATTGCTGTAGTAGTAAAATAACAGTATTGGAATCAATATAAATACATTTTGCAGTTTTAACATTGGTAAAATCTGACAATTAATCAAAGAAATTGCCCATATAAAAATTAGTTCTTCATCTGTTTTGTCCTTTGAATTTATATATATATATATTATAGTCTTTTTGACATCTATAAATCTCAATTGTGCACTATTTGCACTCACTCCAGGCATGTTTTACACTATCGAAAATATAATCATGATAGAGACCTAATGGACAACTTTTTTTTAATAAATGACAAAAAATATTGAAATTAAATGTCAGAGTTTGTATATCATATATTAACATACATCTAAAAAAAAAATGTTGATTTGAAAACTGGATTTTTAAGAACTTTTTTCTGAAGATTTATAGGACGTCAAATGGACTAATTCCCTGAGATGAGTTTTTATAATGCCTTTCTTATAATGCTAGCTGACAGCAACAAAAATATGTAGGTAGACAAGTCACTCAACTCTGACATTTCTTTGTACACAAGTCACTTGACTCTGACATTTCTTTGTACACAAGTCATTCCACTCTGACATTTCTTTGTACACAAGTCGCTCCACTCTGACATTTCTTGGTACACAAGTCACTCCACTCAGACATTTCTTTGTACACAAGTCACTCCATTCTGGCATTTTTTTGTTCACAAGTCACTCCACTCTGACATTTCTTTGTACACAAGTCACTCCACTCTGACATTTCTTTGTACACAAGTCGCTCCACTCTGACATTTCTTGGTACACAAGTCACTCCACTCAGACATTTCTTTGTACACAAGTCACTTCACTCTGACATTTCTTTGTACACAAGTCACTTCAGTCTGACATTTCTTGGTACACAAGTCACTTCACTCTGACATTTCTTTGTACACAAGTCACTTCACTCTGACATGTCCATGGACACAAGTCACTCCACTCTTGACATTTCTTTGCACACAAGTCGCTCTACGTACTCTGACATTTCTTCCTGACTCTAAGCCACCCAGATTTTTCACTTACTCCTTCAGGTTGCATGCATAGCTGAGAATCAGCAAATTTCAATTTTATATTTAGTTAAAATCTAATGAAAACAAAGTAAAATATATTGATTTAAGAAGAAAGATTGAAATAAAGAAAAAGTTAAATTGAATAAAAAATGAAATAATATAGTTGTTGTAATTTAATTTTTTTCAAATAATTAATTAGTGAAATATCTATTTAAAATCTAATGATAAATAATTAATTAGTGAAATATCACATGCTATATTTAGTTAAAATCTAATGAAAATGAAGTAAAATATACAGTCCGACAAAAGTTAAGCACCACCTGACTTGTTTCAATAATATCTTTTCTAATAATGAACTTATTTCAAATCAGTTTGCTGTTTTCATTACCTGTACACACATACTTACTTACTTGGCGCCAACGAAACACTTCATTTCAGGACAACCACATTTTGGGCACAACTGCTTTTGGGGGTGGGGGTGTAACTGTCTGGGGTTGTTTTTCCTTTGACTGTAAGTTGGACTTGTACGTTCTTGATGGTAATCTGACAGGCCAAAAATACCGTGACAATGTGCTCGCTCCACGCGTAGTCCCCCATTTCGACAATCATGCGTTGGCTGACAGGCCAATGTTCATGGATGACAACGCTAGGCCACATAGAGCCCGAATTGTACAACATTTTTTACAGCAAGAGGCTGTTCAGACAATTCCATGGCCTGCGATGTCGCCAGACATGAACCCTATAGAGCATGTATGAGACTTTATTGGCCGAAAAATTAACCAACACAATCCAAAATGTCAAAATATTGACGATTTAAGAACTGCTATCTTACAGGAAGGAGTGGCTACAGTCCCCCCAAGAACGCTTTAGGCGTCTCGTGCGAAGCATGATGAGGTGTGTTACAGAACTTCACAATAAACGTGGTGGATATACTCATTATTGATTATTATGCCTTACACATACGCACAATAGATGCATTTAAAAGTTATTAAAATTTGAAGACTCTGCATTTTAATGCAATGTTAAAAACTTCCATCAAAGACAAACTGGTTTTACGTTTTTCCAGTGCCTGTTTTGAACCCCAGTTTTGCCATGTCATAGTCACGTCTTTCAGGATGATAAATACTTCGTAGATTGGTAATTTTAGAGCCCTTGGTGTAGTCTTTTAAGAAGTGTAAGAAAAATTGTGATATTTATTTTATTGTTTTAACAGTATTGATGTAAAAAAATATATCGATAAAAATATAGGGTGGTGCTTAACTTTTGTAGGAGTGTATATATTGATCTAAGACGAAAGATTGAAATAAAGAAAAAGTCAAATTTAATGAGAACTGAAATAATATAGTTGTTGTAATTTCATGAAGAAAAAAAATAATTAGTGAAATATTACTTTCTATATTTAGTTAAGATCTAATGAAAATGAAGTAAAATATATTGATTTAAGAACGAAAATTGAAATAGAAAAAAAAATGACAAATTTAATGTGAAATGAAATAATATATTTGTTTTAATTTGATTTTATAAAAGTAATTAATAAGTGAAATATCACATGATATATTTAGTTAAAATGTCAAGATTCTGTTCAGAATGTTCAGACTCTGTTCAGACTTTTCAGACAATGTTCAGAATGTTCAGAATTTGTTCAGAATATTCAGACTTTTCAGACAATGTTCAGACTCTGTTCAGAATGTTCATACCCTGTTCAGACTTTTCAGACAATGTTCAGACTTTTCAGACAATGCTCAGAATGTGTTCAGACACTGTTCTCATAATGGATATTTTTTAATGTCCAGTATAAAATATCTATACAATTTCTTCAGATATACCCCTAACAGACAGTAACCACTTTGTTACATAAGAATAATCCATGTTTTCTTTTAGTCGTCCTTCTCTGGACACTAAATTGTCTAAAAGTTTATCAAATGTCTCTTTAGCTCTCTTGTATAAACTCTCCCTCGACAACTCACCCTGCAAAAAAAAAAAAAATTATAGTTACATCGGCCATGTTGGTTGATTGGTTGGCAGCATCATCAGATATATATTCTGAAAGTACAGTCAAACCTGTATTAAGAGGTCACTTTTGGGACAAAGAGAAAATGGCCTTATAAGACAGGTGTCCTCTTAAAAGAGGTTCAATTCATATGAAATTTTCTATGACAGGACAAGAAAATGGTGACCTTTTAATACAGGTGACTGCTTAATAGAGGTGACCACATCGACAGGTTTGACTGTATATATACCCTAAAACATAGACACAAGTAAGGCCAAGATTGGAACCACAAACAGAAGTGAATTGGACATTTGGTTGAAAATCTCACTTTAATCCAATTATTGAAGGACCCCTGCACACAAAAGTAGTATTTCATTTCAAAGTTCTTCCTTGTGTGGGCATTACGTTGAAATAGAATAACTCTTAAATCTCAGAAGGTTCTTGCCGGCTTAAACAGTGACCGTGGGTATAAATAGCTGTGGACGGGGCAAACATTCAGATTATTCATTATTTTGACCACGGTTATCTCGAGGATGAAAAATCAATGATACATTAAGTTTCAAAGTTACCTTTTTAGCAAGATATTTGACAGGCATGGTTACTAGTGTTCCTCCCTACGAAACTTTCAGTTTTATCAAAAATAATATTCTTCATCATTCTAAAAACTACAAAAATCACTTCGAAAATTCAAATTTCTGAGGTATGTGACCTTTAGGTGACATACAGTTTCATAAATATGGTGTTCATATCAATGGGGATTTTTCATGATAAGTTTCACCCACTAATTTTGTTGGTAGGCACATGCTGCTTTAAATGGCATAGTTAACATCTGATTCAATGACTGACAGTTTTGTACACTTATTCCAAAATCGTCTGACCACGTCAGTGGTGTAATGCTTAGCATGTTCGCCTCTAGTGCGGTAGATCAAGGGTTCGAGCCCAAATAAGGTCAAACCAAAAACTATAAAATTGGTATTTGCTGTTTCTCTTCTAAGCATGCAGAAATAAGGAGAAAGAGCAAAGATTGGTGTTCTTGAAATCAGGATAAATGTGTCCGCATGGAGTGTCTATCCGCTGGTTGTTGTTTTCATGGGTTAGCACTATAAATGTCCAACTAAGCATGTTGGTCTAGTACAAAACGGACCTCAACATCATCTCATTGAAAATTAACATGTTCACACCATGATACGACTGAACTAGAGGCTCCCAGGAGCCTGTAATCGCTCACCTGGTTTTCAATTTGACATCTAAAGTTGATAGAAATGGGGGGTGTTACACATAATTTTGAAAGAGGGTCACCCAAAGATCATTTCAACTCAAATTTGTGAGCAAAAGATTTTGCTGTGATTTTTATCTCATAATATTCCTAAACGGAATAAACTGGCTGAGAAAATCTCACTGTAGCTGCAGTTAAAATTTCAGTTCATTTTGATTTGTAATAAAGCAGAAATTAACAACAAAAGAAATTTCCATTTTTAGTAACAGCAGCCATTTTGAATGGAGGGCGGGGCTATCGGACACATATTGAAAGGGGACCATCCAAGGACCATCCCAGCCAAATTTGCTTTAATTTGGTTTAGCGGTTTCAGAGGAGAAGAATTAAATGTGATCTTTTATCAAAATATGCCTAATTTGCATAATTGGTATAAATCAGCTGAAAGAACAATTTCACAGAAAAACCTGGAATATATGTTAAACTACTCCTTGCCATGTAGCTGCAGTTAAAGTTTGAGCTCATTTTGGTTTATACTAAAGCAGCAATGGACAATTGAAGAAATTTCTATTTTTAGTAACAGCAGCCCCGCTGGTGGCCATCTTGGATTTTCAATCGGTCCAAAACATAACAACACTTGGTTAGCAGCTTGCAATGATCATTCATGACAATTTTCAATTCCATCCTCCATGTAGTATCGGAGAAGAAGATCTTTGAAATTTCAGCCAATCAGAGGCTATTATGGCCCCTAGCAGCCATATTGGATAACCGATTGGAACAAAAAGTAGCAACAATTGATCAGAACCTTGTCAGGAACATTTCTGCTAAGTATGGTTCCAATCCATCCAATGGTTCTTGAGAAGAAGTTTGTTTTACATATTTCCCATAGGGTCGCTATGTTAAATTATGTCCCCCACTGGCGGCTATCTTGGATTTTCAATCGGTCCAAAAAGAAACAACACTTAGTTAGCAGCTTGCAATGATCATTCATGATAATTTTCAATTCCATCCTCCATGTAGTATCAGAGAAGAACATCTTTAAAAATTTCAGCCAATCAGAGGCTTTTATAGCCCCTGGCAGCCATGTTGGATAACCGATCGTAATGAAAGTAACAACACTTGGTTAGACCATGCAATGAACATTCCTGCCACATTTGGTCCCATTTGCTTCAGTGGTTCTCTAGAAGAAGATTGAAATGTTTACGGACGGATGGACGACGGACGCTAAGTGATGGCAATAGCTCACATGATTCAGGTGAGCTAAAAATTGCTAAAAAGTTGACATTAAGGTGGTACCATACACTTCAGGTAAAATTTGATCAGCTTGTTTAATTTTCTTATTTTTTTGGCAGTGTGTTTGAATATATCCACTGTAATAAATATCATTTTTTTATACAAATTCCAACCAACAGACTCAGAGCTATAAATTCACTAGCCACATTGCAGCTTTTCTCTCTGTGGTTATGATCACCGAGATGCTTGAAATCTGCATACAAACATCATATGATGAAAACAGTTAACTGATTTTAAAGAGTTACCTCCCTGTAGTGTTAGGTACCACCCTAAACAACAATCACTCACTCACACCAAAATTGTCCAATAAGATCATTTTATATGCATACAGTGTTTTGATTGGCTGTTTTGTAATGGGGGGAGGATAAACTAAATACATACCTCTAATTACGTATCTTGCTCCCCAAGATTTTAAAATTATTTGGCTATCAAATATTTTGACTTTGAGCGTACCTGATGAAGGTTATTCCAGAAATGTGTCGTGTGCATTACATTTGCTATCTACATTTTTATTGCAAGGGGGAGGAAGGACAAACTACGTAATGATTTTTTGATTTTTGGTGTTTAACGCCACTGTCAGCAATATTTCAGCTATATCATGGCGACCAGTTTTAGTGGTGGAGGAAGCCGGAGTACCCAGAGAGAACCACCGACCAAGGGCAAGCAATTGGTAAACTTTATCACTTGTGGCTGCGAGTCAAGCGCACCCTTCTTTGTAACTTATAAAGCCGGGTGCGAACTCGCGTCGTATTGGTGATAGGCTTGTATGAGTTGTTAGGTAATGCAACTACCTAGCTCATTGAGCCATCCGGGCCCTACAACTACCTAACTCATTGAGCAACCCAGGCCCTACAACTACCTAACTCATTGAGCCACATGGCCCTACAACTACCTAACTCATTGAGCCACCCGGGCCCTACAACTACCTAACTCATTGAGCCACCCGGGCCCTACAACTACCTAACTCATTGAGCCACCCAGGCCCTACAACTACCTAACTCATTGAGCCACCCGGGTCCTACAACTACCTAACTCATTAAGCCACCTGGGTCCCACAACTACCTAACTCATTGAGTCACCCGGGCCCTACAACTACCTAACTCATTGAGCCACCCAGGCCCTACAACTACCTAACTCATTGAGCCACCCGGGCCCTGACAAACTACATATATACCTCTAATGGTTCTATACGTATCTTCATTATAAAGTCTCTGATTTCCTCCCCACACCTCACAGGTGGGACCATTCCTCTCATGATGTACTCAACACTATTTATTTTATGAAATATCTACAAAATATGAAAACAACAGGTAGAGGTAAAATATACTTAGGTTAAAAATTAACAGTCATACAAGAAGGGTTAAATTCTTAAGGGTGTCACTAGTGGAGCAGGAACTGCTTACCCTTCCGGAGCACCAGAGTTCACCCCTGGTTTTTAGTGGGGTTAGTGTTACTCAATCTTTAGTTTTATATGTATGTTTTGTAGATCGTTGTTTGTCCTTTTGTTCTTTTTCTTTTGGTCATTGTGTTGTCTGTTCTTCTTCGATATACGGATTCTGATTACCTCTTTGGTATCTTCAAACTCTTCTTACTCTCCCTTTTTGCAGCTTTGGACTTGAGTAGAAATTTAGCTATGGATTCTCCACAAAATGGGAACACTGGGAAAGTGGTGTTAGAAATCTGATGTCAAATTGGTGAGAGGTGTTAAATAACAAATCAAATAAATCTGATTTCTAGATACAAGATGTTTGAGGACACTTGAATTGACGATGTACTTAATATTCTGAGATGTAGTTAACGTTGTATCCATTAAAACTATGAAAATTGGAAGTTCCATGAGGGTTGAGTGTTCCCCCCCCCCCCTCCTTCCCTTTACATGAAAATAAAAAAATAAGTTTTTTTGTTGTTGACTTCACCTTTAGAACTACAAAAATATGGTATATCAAACCCCCTACCCATGGTATATTGAACCCATTACCCATGGTATATTGAACCCCCTACCCATAGTATATTGAACCCCCTACCCATGGTATATTGAACCCTCTACCCATGGTATATTGAACCCCCTACCCATGGCATATTGAACCCCCTACCTATGGTATATTGAACCCCTTCATATGGAATAATGAACCAGCTCTATTGGTAGAAATGAGAGAGTTCAATTTACCGTGATTGGGTTCAAAATACTATGATGCAAATTTGACCCCGAGGTCAAAATACCATATTTTATATTGAACTCGGGGTCCAAATACAATATGGAATATTTAACCCGGGGTTGATTGTTCAGGGGTTCAAAATACCATATGACAGGCCCCATTGTCAGAAAATCTGGATATGCCTCAGACATCCCACTAATAGATATAACTATACAATAGTGTCTTGTATTCAGAAGAATTCAACAATTTATTTTAGTGCCTAACACAAGCCAGAACATGGATTTCCAATGTTCAATGTCACAGTCTCTATTTTTTTGTTCAATGAGTTGAGGCGAGAGGTGATTGTTTGATTTGTTGATATTGGTGGAATTGTTGATCGTCACCGTTTAAACTTTCTTTAGGCGAGAGGTGATTGTTTGATTTGTTGATATGGGTGGAATTGTTGATCATCACTGTTTAAACTTTCCTTACATCATGTTGGCCTTTTCTGTCAGTAAGGTAGCACTAACTAAGCATTTTGATCTATTACATAAAGAACATAATCATTTCTTAACAAGTACATGTCACGTCAAACATATCGTCTAAAACATACAGCAATGGTTGTGTAGTTGAGCGACCCACCCATATTACTGTACACATCCCAAGCCAGGGCCTCGATTTCCAACGTCATGTGTCGTGGTCTTTCTTGTGTTGTTAGGATTAGAGGTGATTATTCAATTTGTTGATATTGGTGGAATTGTTGATCATTACTGTTTAAACTTTATTTTCTTAGTTATCTTATAACACTGACTGCCATGATATAACTGAAATATTGTTGAAAGTGGCATTAAATACCATAACCCTCACCCTTATTACCTGATAAAATAATTTTCTATCTTTTGGAGATCCCTTATGTTTTTCACTGTCCAGCATATTAAAATTATTACGTATTAAACCCAGGTATTGCTGTATTGTTCGTTCTGTAAGAAATTTTTGTTTCTCTTGACATAAATTCTGGAAAAAAAAATATGATAGACTCAGATCGGTGTCCTAATTCAAATCGGCGTCCACTCCCCAAATCGGCATCCACTGACGTCATGATCTCAAATCATGGTCCTATTTAGTGATATTCTCAAATCTGCATCCTTTCCAAATTCTCAGATCTATGGCCCATTCATTGGTTAGGGTTATGGTTAGTCCATACGTCAGTGACATCAATTTGAGAATTTGAATAAAAGACATAGATTTGAGGTACAGATGTCTGTGATGTAGAAATCAGACATGGATTTGAGGATTGGACGTCGCTCTGAGTCTTACAAAATATACATATACAATCATATTCTATAGATCTGTTTGAGTGTTGTTTTTTCCACTACAATGTCTATGACATAATAGAGTATTTGTTACAAGAGTACACGACGGGTGCCACATGTGGAGCAGGAACTGGTTACCTTTCCAGAGCACATTAGTTCACCCTAGTCCCTAGGTTTTACGTGGGGTTTGTGATGCTCGATCTTTAGTTTCATGTGTAATGTTTTGTAGATTGTTGTTTGTCCTTTTGTCCTTTTCTTTTGCCCATTGCATTGTATGTCCTTCTTTGATTACCCGTTTAGTATTCTCTAGTCAGTTGAAACAGTCGCAAATTTTACTACTTTCTTCAAACTCAAACCAACAATCTACCACAATCAAGGTGAGCACGCTAACCATTACACCACCAAAACGTTTTCACTTAAATATGCTATAAAACAGAATTTCAATTTTAAGTAACCATTGATCACATAATAACACTTCACTTTTTCTAATGTAGACCTCTAGTAATATCTTGTGGCCAATTGTGTAAATCTTATTTTGCGTTAATCTTGATCTTTATATTTTTTCAAATTATTTCAAATTTCTCTAGATGCCTGTAAAAAATAGTTTCTAGATTTTATTTTACCAATTGGAAAATTAATTCAACCAAGCATTAGATGAAAACTTATTATTCAACACATAAAACTATCTAGATATTGCAAAACCACAGAATTTAAAGAATTGCTTTTGAAATATTTAATCAAATCTCATTGGTCCATATATGTAGTCACATGGGATATGATAAATAATTCCTACCTTCCAATATACACTGGTATAATCATGGTTGTCTGTAAATACGAGCTATAAAATAAAATAATGATTGATTGATTTATTTATTGTGTTTAATGCCACTTTCAGCAATATTTCAGCCATATCATGGCAATCAGTTCTAGTGGTGGAAGTAACCAGAGAGAACCACCAACCATGGGCAAGCAACTGGTAAACTTTATCACTTGCGGCTGCGAGTCGAGTGCACCCTTTTTTGTAATTTACAAAGCCGGGCATGAACCCACGCCGTATTGGCGATAGGCTTATACGAGTTGTTAGATAATCCAACTACCTACCTCATTGAGCCCTTAAAATAATGAAATATATGCATGACTAAGATATTACATGGCAGATTTATGGAATTACACGCGAGTGCCACCATCCGTTGATTCAAGAGACAAAAAATGTTTTGATACCAGTTTCATCTCTGGTGTCTGTCAATGGTCTCACATATAAATTTGCAATGCAACTTTTCAGTATATTTACCAAATAGTTTTTCACACCCAAGCCAGAGCCCGAGTGGCTCAATGAGTTGGATTACCTAACAACTCATATAAGCCTATCACCAATACGGTGTGGGTTCGCGCCCGGCTTTCTAAATTACCAAAAAAGGTGCACTCGACTCGCAACCGCAAGTGATCAAGCTTACCAGTTGATTGCCCATGGTTGGTGGTTCTTACCGGGTACTACAGCATCTTCCACCACTAAAACTGGTCATCATGATATAGCTGAAATATTGCTGAAAGTGGCATTAAACACCAAAAATCAAATCAAATCAAATCACATCCAAGCCAGGGGTCGTTGTGGCCTTGATGGTATAGTAGTAGGATTTACAACTACCTGTGTAATCACCTTTAAGGTTGTGAGTTTGAATCTCGCTCATGGCAAGATGTACTCGATACAACATATTGTAATAAAGTTAGTCAGTGATTTGCGACAGGTCCGTGGTTTTCTTCGGTTTCCTCCACCAATAAAACTAACAGCCACAATATAGCTGAAATATTGCTGAAAATGGTGTTAAACACCATACCTAGTCATTTTTTTGCATATAACTTTTGTGTACTATTTCATGTACTTATACTAAAAAATGTTTACTTGTAAGACACTACAATCACGATTCTAGGCTTGCTATGTTAAAATTCCTGATCACTACAATCACGATTCTAGGCTTGCTATGTTAAAATTCCAGATCACTACAATCATAATTCTAGGCATGCTATGTTAAAATTTTCATTAATAAAATTTTGTTCAGCAATTTTTCATTGTGACTTTCAGACTTTTAAAGATCTGAAGAGTGAAAATCCTGGTCTTAGTTAGGTGTCTGGAAACCTTATACATTAGAGATGAGCATCAGGGTACGTTATTCAGTTAGGTGTCTAGAAACCTTATATATCAGAGATGAGTATCAGGGTACATTATTCAGTTAGGTGTCTGGAAACCTTATACAGTAGAGATGAGTATCAGGGTACGTTATTCAGTTAGGTGTCTAGAAACCTTATATATCAGAGATGAGTATCAGAGTACATTATTCAGTTAGGTGTCTAGAAACCTTATACATTAGAGATGAGTATCAGGGTACATTATTCAGTTAGGTGTCTAGAAACCTTATACATTAGAGATGAGTATCAGGGTACGTTATTCAGTTAGGTGTGTAGAAACCTTACATATTAGAGATGAGTATCAGGGTATGTTATTCAGTTAGGTGTCTAGAAACCTTATACAATAGAGATGAGTATACGTATCAGGGTATGTTATTCAGTTAGGTGTCTAGAAACCTTATACATTAGAGATGAGTATCAGGGTACGTTATTCAGTTAGGTGTCTAGAAACCTTATACAATAGAGATGAGTATCAGGGTACGTTATTCAGTTAGGTGTGTAGAAACCTTATACATTAGAGATGAGTATCAGGGTACGTTATTCAGTTAGGTGTCTAGAAACCTTATACAATAGAGATGAGTATCAGGGTACGTTATTCAGTGGTGTTAGACATTAAGTGGTTAGAGGTCACTGAACTTAATCACGCTGCAACTCAAACCCCTCCTGAAAAATAGGTTATTTGACATTTAATAACAATCACTTGCTCACTGCATTATTTGAAGTGGTGTTAAATACTAAAAATCGAATCTATACTAACCTCGACAATAACTACACTTCCTTTCAGCAACATTTCTGAGAATAGTCTAACTTCATACGCTCCGTACTCGAATGGTTTTGTTGGTCCTCGACTTTCATAGTTATCTTTAATGCATTTACAAGAACATAAAATTGTCTGCAAATATAAAATAGAATTGATGAAATTTATTTAATACTCTGAAATGTTCCATTAGTCTCTGTCTTATAAGGTCACTCTTACCAAACACCACCTCTCTTATCAGGCCTCTCCTACCAAACATCACCTCTCTTATCAGGTCACTCCTACCAAACACCACCTCTCTTATCAGGCCACTCCTACCAAACACCACCTCTCTTATCAGGCCACTCCTATCAAACACCACATCTCTTATCAGGCCACTCCTACCAAACACCAACTCTCTTATCAGGCCACTCCTACCAAACACCACCTCTATTACC
>MJUT01057118.1:202786-226557 GCA_002080005.1 Gigantidas platifrons
GGCCACTCCTACCAAACACCACCTCTCTTATCAGGCCACTCCTACCAAACACCACCTCTCTTATCAGGCCACTCCTACCAAACACCAGGCCACTCCTACCAAACACCACCTCTCTTATCAGGCCACTCCTACCAAACACCACCTCTCTTATCAGGTCACTCCTACCAAACACCACCTCTATTATCAGGCCACTCCTACCAAACACCACCTCTCTTATCAGGTCACTCCTACCAAACACCACCTCTCTTATCAGGCCACTCCTACCAAACACCACCTCTCTTATCAGGCCACTCCTACTAAACACCACCTCTCTTATCAGGCCACTCCAACCAAACACTACCTCTCTTATCAGGCCACTCCCACCAAAGCCAACCACAGGGGTTGTTGTGGTCGTGATCATAATTATGGTAGTTACCCATCACCTAACACTGTGAGTTCGAATACTGCTCAGCACCAACAAGTTTGTCAGTGATTTGATTTGATTTTGGTGTTTAACGCCACTTTCAACAATATTTCAGCTATATCATGGCAACCAGTTTTAGTGGTGGAGGAGGCCGGAGTACTCGGAGAGAACCACCGACCATGGGCAAGCAACTGGTAAACTTTATCACTTGTGGCTGCGAGTCGAGTGCACCCTTTTTGTGTAATTTACAAAGCTGGGTGCGAAGTCACGCCGTATTGGTGATAGGCTTGTATGAGCTGTTAGTACCAATGACCAAACTCATTGATCCACCTGGGCCTCTAGTTTGTCGGTGACTTACACCATAAACCAAAGGCCAGATTTCAGATGCACTGAGATAGTAAAATACTACTGATTTTCAAGTACTACTGACCAGTGGTATACCAATTTTCAAGGAGTTCATAGATAGCATAGTCAGTTTGAATTCAATAAATCTCCAGAAACAAAATTTTAACAAGATGAACTGTGAGCTAATGCTCACTTATGATACCCCCGCATATATGTTCAATGTGTATAAAAACCAACTAAGTCAGCAAACAGGGAGTAGGAATCTGACGGGTCCAAAAACGCTTCCCACAATATGGCATACCTATATGAAGCTTGTGACCAAATATCAGATTTCTGCCATTAATAGTTACTGAGAAAAATGCGACGAAAAATATCTTGGGACGGACGGAAGGACAGACAGAGGTAAAACAGTATACCCCCCCTTTCCGGTGGAGCGAGGGTATAAAAATCAATTTTTTCAATTAAAAGAAAATTGTTGATTTGAAAAATGGATTTTTAAGATTTTTTTTTCTGGGAATTTATAGAATTCAAACAGTGAAATTTAACAATTCAACAGATATATATAGTAAGGGATCCATGAAAATACATTTGTTTCCCTCTCGGGGGCCTGGGTGGCTCAATGAGTTAGGTCGATGGATCTAACAGCTCATACAAGCCTATCACCAATACGGCGTGGGTTCGTGCCTGGCTTTGTAAATTACAAAAAAGGGTGCACTCGACTCGCAACCGCAAGTGATAATGTTTACTAGTTGCTTGCCCAGGGTCAGTGGTTCTCTCTGGGTACTCCAGCTTCCTCCATCACTAAAACTGGTTGCCATGAAATAGCTGAAATATTGCTGAAAGTGGCATTAAACACCAAATTTCAAAATCATTTTTTTCTCATTGCAGATCCAATAATCTAGAGGGGGAAGTTGGGATCCCATTAACTGGTTTAACCCTGCCATATTTTTGTGCCTGTCCCAAGCCAGGACCTGGAATTCTAATGTCATATGTTGTCATTTTTAATGTTCAATGGGTTGAGATGTGAGGTGAGAGTCAATTGTTCATTTTGTTGATATTGCTGTCATTGCTGACCATCACCGTTTAAACTTTCTTTCTATAAATGATTTTCTAACTGGTTTTTTAGCATCTACATGTATATCTTATTTAAGTACATTTTATGCATAGCTAATCTGCTAATACAGTCAAACTTGTATTAAGAGGTCACTTTTGGGATAAAGAAAAAGTGGTCTTATATAAGAGATGACCTCTTAAAAGAGGCTAAATTCATTTTGAAATTATCTATGACAGGGTAAGAAAAGGGTGACCTTTTAATACAGGTGACTGCTTAAAAGAGTTGACTGCATGGGCAGGTTTGACTGTAATCAAATACTACCTCAGTTTTTTCTGCATAAATGACAACATAGTCAACATCAGACTCAGGGGTAGACAACCCATACATGTGACTTCCTGCTCTTGCTATCAGTATTATTTGTTCTGGTTCCAATTTATTTACTGGTCCCCCAATTTCTGCCATCAAGCTACAAAGTTTACTATGATCATCATTCAAACCTATAAATAAATGATAAAATAACTTTTACATACTCTGGACTAAAGCTATGGAATGAACTTCTGTTTTCAATACAACAAGCTTCTTCTCTTAATGCATTTAAAATAAATGTTAAAAGTCTCATTTTAAATGATGATGTACCTTAAATTACCATTAAATCTTTACTAAATCTTTTTGTGTATGCTTATAACTATGTATTGTGTAACTTTATATAGTGTACTTTACAATGTATGTTTAAATATGTCAATGAGGGCCTTTGGGAAGATTAGTTATTAACTAACTGTGTAACCCTCTATAAACAAGGGCAATGCAAAGCGTGGTCTATCCCCTCGCCTATGAATTTGACCCTTGACCTTTGACTTATGACCTTGAAAATCAATATGGTTCCAGATTCTCTTAAGAACTAAGCATGTACCAAGTTTGGTCAAAATCCATTGAAGGATGTTGATTCTAGAGTGTTCACATTGGTGTTACTGAAGGACGGACGCGTTACTATATCCCTTCGCAACTTCATTGGCAAGGGGATAATACAGAATTTATTATTATCATTATTATTAATAACAGTACAATAATATTAATATTGCAAATAAAACTGAGGTGTCCATTATCGGTTCTACGATCCCTCCCCCACAATTTGTTATCCTGGTGTTTTCCATTTTTCATTATTTACATCAACTGATATTTCACTTTTATCAGTAATATGGACACTTTTCCTTAAAATCTCATTGAATAATATTATCAGTGTGGTAGTCTTAAATTTATGTAATTACTGAAAATCATTATATGCTATAATGATATTATTTACTTATGTTTTTAATGTTTGTAATATTTTTTAAATTAAAAATTACAAAATAAAACTTCACATGTTGCATATACAGTATACTAAATTACATGGTTCATTACACCTAAATTTTGGAGGGAAAATAAAGACTTTCCATTGGTATATTATTTTTACACACAATTAAGACACAGGCAGACATTTTGCTTAACTCATATATTTTCAACTGGAAACTAAATTTGGATCACATATACTAATATTCTGTTTGTTTTCTAAAGGTCAGTTATCTTTCTGTTTTCTTATTTTCCATTTCTAATTTTTACGTTAGTTTGAAATTGTGAGAATGCACATATTGAGATTGAAGTATAAATGTTTTATAATTTCATTTAGAATAATATTATCATGGTTATCCTTTTATATGTGTTGAATTTCTGTGGACTTTGATATATAATTTATATATCTGATTAATTTATTCAAGATGATGATTTTGTTATAATTAATATGTTCTTAAGTCATTTTGACTTACCACTGCCCTTTTATATTATTCAGGAATTTATGATGTAGACTAAGAGTAGATTTATAGAGAGATCCTAGAGTGACCAATCAGCTGGTGCCCTTGTACAATATATAGGGTAAGCTTTGTATTTGTTTGTTTATTTTATTTGTTTGTTTATTTGTTTACATGTTTATATGTTTGTGTATTCAGTTAATTGTGTTAACTGAATGTATTAGTGTATGTCATTTTTATTTGTGTCATATTCTATATGCATTGTTTGAGTGTATAAATTATGCTGAAACTAATTCCGAGGTGAGGTGACACAATTGTTTTGAAGTTGCAATTATTTTGTTATTTATCACAGACAGAATGATTTACTTTGTTGTATACTTATTAGAAGAGTAAGCTATATTGTGGTATTTTTCTTATAGAAGAAAACTTATGGAAAAGTGTTTTATTTTATATTTCTTTGACAAATCATAGAGAATTATCTCCCTTTGATTGTGTATTGTCTTATGTAATCTGTCTTGTAGTTTTTATGTATTTATGTTTATTATTTGTGTATGTGTAGGGTTATAGTAATATAATATTCCAAATAAATGAATCGAACCCAAAGTTGGACTTATTATCATATTTAAGCCCTGCTACATCAGTATCAACGAATTGACTCTTGATATTGAAAATCATCAGTCCGTGTGACATCAAACACTTTCTGACGTAGGACCCGGGTGGCTCAATGAGTTAGGTCGTTGTATTACCTAACAACTCATACAAGTCTATAGCACCCGTCTTTGTAAATTACAAAAAAGTGTGCACTCGACTCGCAACCGCAAGTTATAAAGTTTACCAGTTGCTTGTGCGTGGTTGGTGGTTCTCTCCGGGTACTCCGGCTTCTTCCACCACTAAAACTGGTCGCCATAATATAGCTGAAATATTGCTGAAAGTGGTATTAAACACCAAAAATCAAAATCAAATCACATTCTGACGCTACCGATAAAAACAATAACTTCAGTTTTGAAGATCTTGATAATTTCACTAGAATCGAAGCTCGTCCTTTTGGACTTGCTGCAATACTAGTGTAATGCGTCTAGGCCTTCTATTTAACTGCTGTAATTCTAAATAAAACGCAACAATATCCAAATGAAGGGCCCGGATGGCTCAATGAGTTAAGTAGTTGGATTACCTAACAACTCATACAAGCCTATCATCAATACGGCATGGATTTGCGCCTGGCTTTGTAAATTACAAATTACAAAAAAAGGGTGCACTCAACTCGCAACCGCAAGTGATAAAGTTTACCAGTTGCTTGTGCATGGTTGGTGGTTCTCTCCGGGTACTCCGGCTTCTTGCACCACTAAAACTGATCGCCATGATATAGCTGAAATATTGCTGAAAGTGGTGATAAACACCAAAAATAAAAATCAAATCACATTCTGACGCTACCGATAAAAACAATAACTTCAGTTTTGAAGACCTTGACCTTTTGGACTAGAGTGTAATGTGTCTAGGCCTTCCAAACTGCTGCAATTCTATATATAAAACACAACATTATCTAAATGAAGGGCTATGGTGTTTAATGCCACTTTAAACAATATTTCAGTTATATCGTGGCGATCAGTTTTATAGGTGGAGAAAACCTTAGACCAGTCGCAGGTCATTGACAAACTTTATCACATAATGTTGTATCAACACCTCACAATGATCATGATTCAAACTCACATTAGTGATGAAAAGGAACTGACTGTATATGAAGTTGAAAATCCACCTACCGTACGAACACAACCTGAAATGAAATACAAATCATACATACGTACCCATGTTAAATTGTACTTACTGTTTAATAGTGGAGTAATTTTCCTTCCACACAATCTGGTTTCCATTTGCCATTTACCCACAATTCTTTCCACTTCCTGTCCATTTGTAAATTTGATGTCGGCCATCTTTTCCATTACTTCATCTCTCCACGCTGTTAGTATATTAAATATGTCCCTCTTAGATACCTCTGTATTCTATTGTATAAAGATGAAAGATTTCGGTTTTTGATTTTTGGTGTCTAATGCCACTTTCAGCAATATTTCAGCCATATCATAGCGTCCAGTTTTAGTGGTGGAAGAAGCAGGAGTACCCGGAGAGAACCACCGACCATGGGCAAACAACTCGTAAACTTTATCACTTGTGACTGCAAGTCGAGTGATCCCTTTTCTGTAAATTACAAAGCCGGGAGCAAACCCACACCGCATTGGTGATAGGCTTTTATGAGTTGTTAGGTAATCCAACTACCTAACTCATTGAGCCACCCGTGCTTTTCAAAGATGAAAGTAAACACTTGGTAGAGAGAGAGGACACAATTATTCTTCTTTTCAAATAGTTCCCTATTAATTTCATGGACACCATGTCTTTTTTTTGATTAATCTCTCAATTCAATTTTCATTCACAGTTTTTGACTTCATGATTCAAACATAATCTGGGTCCGTCATGGCCGTGATCGTATGGTAGTTGGATTTACAATTACCTATGCAATCAGTGCCTATCACTACTGATGTTGTGAGTTCGAATCCCGATCAGGGCTAGGTATACAATATTATGTGATAAAGTTTGTCTGTGACTTGCGACAGGTCAGTGGTTTTCTCTGGGTACTCCGGTTTCCTCCACTAATGAAACTGACCACGATATAACTGAATTATTGTTGAAAGTGGCGTTAAACACCATCAAACAAACAAACAAACAATCAAACACAATCTTGAATTCTTGAAGTTTAAAAGTACTATAATTATATACTAGTCAATTCAAATCTGTCTATAGTGTTCACCTGTGGAGATTCTTTGTATTTGTGTTCTTGAAAATCTTTAAATTATTAAGAAAGCTACAAAACAATTTGTAATTATGAATAAGAAATCACCTCTGAGTAGCTTTTGAAAAATTGTGGTTTTATAGGAAATATATATCAAAAACTCTGATAGTGACAAAGGGGCCCAGATGGCTCAATGAGTAAAGTAGTTGGATTACATAACTCATACAAGCCTATCACCAATATGGTGTTGGTTCGTGCACGGCTTTGTAAATTACAAAAAAGGATGCACTCGACTCACATCCGCAAGTGATAAAGTTGACCAGTTGCTTGCCCATGGTCGCTGGTTCTCTTCGGGTACTCCAGCTTCCTCCACCACTAAAACTGGTCGCCATGATATAGCTGAAATATTGTTGAAAAATCAAATCAATCTGAAGTGACAAATAATTATGTCCACTCTTTACTTTTGACAATTTTACACAAAAAAATGTAAAAAAAAACAATGATTGGAATTAAGTGTTTTGGTTAATTTATGGAATTAAAAATATTGGGTTTATAGGTGTTTAGTAACATCACCTTTAATACTATTTCAGTTATATCATTGATGTCAGTTTTATTGGTGGAGGAATTTCCTAGAAAGTACCTAGAGACATCAACTGACAAACCATTATCAAGTACCCAACCATTAATACAAATTTTAAAAGTTTAAAGAGAGATGATCACAATTCCACCAATATCAACAATACGTCTAAGGATTGCTCCATTTAAGTCTACCTGGGAGGGGGGAACGCCATATTTTTATTTTTCTGTTGGTTGTGGGGGTGAAACCGTATTTTTTTTATGTTGGGTGGGTTTTTTTTCTATTGGTGGGGGAAGGGGGTCTGAAATAAGTGACGTTCCCCCCTCCCAGGTATATTTAAATGGAACAGCCCTAATTACATCTCACTTAATACATTAAAAAACCATGACATATGATGTTGGAAATCCAGGTCCTGGCTTGGGACAGACAACTGGCTAATGGGATCCTAATCATCCCCCTCTTGCATGCATTTTCATCAAAATATTATGTATTTTCATCAAGTTTTTTATATGTTATATTTATGAGAAAAAAAAATAAGTTGTTAACCCACCTCACAAGAATATGGAGGCAGTCGTGGTCATGGGTGGATTTACGACTACATATGCATTCAGTGCCTATCACTACTAAAGTTGTCAGCTCGAACCCCATTCATGGCGAGGTGTACTCGATACAACATTATGTGATAAAGTTTGTCAGTTACTTTCCACAGGTCTGTGTAATTCAGTTACCTCGACCAATAAAATTAACTGCCACAATATAAGTGTTGAAAGTGGCGTTAAACACCATAAGCCAAATCTAAACCAAACCACAAGAATATGAAAATTTCTCCCATTATTTTAACCCCGCTGAACCAGAGGACTAAAATGTCTCGTGCCTTTCCCCGCATTAATTTCAAATTTGAAATAAAGTTTGTCACAAATTGTGTTAAATAATGGGAGAAACAAATTCTCCTTCAGTTGCCCATGTGGGTTACGATATATCTCCACTCTCGAGAGTTAAATTTACAAATGTAACTCTCGAGTGGAGAAATATTGTAACCCACGGGAAACTGAAGGAGAATCTATATATATCCATGCGCTCACGTTCTCTAAAAGTGGAAAACACCTTACGTGATATAACATCTGCAGCAACAACAGTCCCTTTTGTCCTGATTCTGGAACATCATCAATTGAGGCTGATGAAGTAAAGGGAGATAATCCATTGACAAAATTATGAAGATGTTGCATCAGTCTGTAAAACAAAAAGATTTGCATTGTTAGTTGTATTTCAAATCATTTTTCTAAAATCAAATTTAGGATGGGAGATCTTTTTTTCCTGTTAATAGAAAGACGGATGTCATTGTAGCATTTTTTTTCACAATTTATTTGTTACTTTCACATCATATATATATATATATATATATATAACAAACTACATGATTTGCGACAGGACTTTGATTTCCTTTGTGTACTCCTGTTTCCTCCACCAATAAAACTGACGGCCACAATATGGCTGAAATATTGTTGAAAGTGATGTTAAACATGATAACCCCCACCCCTCTATAATATATTACAGATATACTAACAGGACAGTGTCAGCCATCTACCTATTGCAGTGTTCTCGCTAGCCCATTTTAACAGGGTGCAGCGCCCGCCCTTGTCCGAGTGATACCCTGCCCTTTTTCTCTATTTGTTGCAGCGCCCTGCCCTTTGTGACTAATGTGGATGTCTTTTTCGTAAACACAAGTGCCCTTTTTATCTGTGTTTTCATTTCTTTTGTCACTCATATGTCGCCATTTTGGATCACGTTTCGAACAGCTGTTTCATGTTTACATTGTAGTGCCCCCTATTTAATTTGATTGATTGATTGATTGATTGGTGTTTAACATCCAGCGAGCAATTTTTCAGCTATATTCAGGATGACCTATCTAATTTGAATATGTCAAAGCTAAATAGAACATTAACTAATAGTGTATATTGATCGATGTTCTGGTTAGATTTCACGGTAATTATAAAAATTTGAACTTTGAAATTCATATCATTCGCAATGCCTTCCCGGGAAAAATGTTTGAAAGAAAATGCAAAGAAAGTGGCAAAGGAAAACAAAAGTTTGACATCGTATTTTTCAACTACGTAATTAAGTTGATATAAAAAATGTAATTTGCATCAGATCAATTATATCAAATTTTGTCAGATTTATTTTTATCTGTTTTCATTACTTCACAAAAGAGGGAATTTGGAAGTTTTTGTCAGATTAATTTTTTGTTTCATTATTTTATTACTTTACAAAATAGGAAATTTGGAATTTACTTAATAAAAGTCTCAGTTCTACTATGGTTTGTTGTTTCCTTTTTTCTAGACAACAATCTTTATTTTTTGTAGAAACCAAAATGAAGCAAATGAACCACAGATTAGCCCATTGAAGAGAAAATTAATTGATTTAGACCCCCCTGACACTCCTAGAAAAAGACATAATAGTGGTCACAAAGTGGTCTTTGATAATAATTGGAAGTTAAATCGACCATGGCTTGAGTGTGTTGAAAATAGTATGAAGTGTTTCTTGTGTACCAGACACAATATGAAAAATGTATGGGCTACAACAGGATGTGTGTCACTTAGACTAGATAAAATTAAAATTAAATTTCAGGTTGTGAAATCATTCTGAGTTTGATTTTAAATAAACCACGACTTTTAGTTCTTTTTATACCTCTATACTAGACTTGTGTTGTTTAATGTTTTTATATTGTAATATTTTAGCCATGTGATGAACTTTTAAAAAATATGTTTCTACTTAATGTCAATATAATGAATAATAAATTATCAACTGTAGTACATTGCATACATACATATTGCCCTTTTATTCACAGGTCGCATGCATAAAATTGCCCCTTTTCAGTTTTGCACCCTGCCCTTCTTAAATCCTAGCTAGAACACTGTTTTGGCATTACTAAAAATGTCATACAGTATACATTGCAATCCTTTGCCTTTAATCATACCTAATAAAGCAGGGATTTCAATAATTTTCAAGTGTACCAGTACTTCACTATTTACAGGTGGTACTTTGCATTAAAATTTGTACATTTTCATGAATATCTTATACAAGAAGAGTTTGAAGATACCAAAGGGGCAATCAGAATCCATATATTGAAGAAGAACAGAAAACACAATTGCCAAAAGAAAAAGTACAAAAGGACAGACAACAATCTACAAAACATACATATAAAATCAAAGATCAAGTAACAGGAACCCCACTAAAACCAGGGGTGAACTCAGGTGCACCAGAGGGTAAGCAATTATACAGCACTCTTTAAATTCAAGAGGTACCAATTACCATTTTAAATGAGCAAAAGTACCTGGCATGAAAGGCCTGATGAAGGTTATTACAGAAACTTGTCATGTGCACTTAATTAGATTTCAACGTTTTTGTTTGTTTTTTTTTATTTACACCGTTTTACTTTTTGTACTTGTTATGTGTAACACATTGTGTTACGATCATTGTTAATTTAATAATTAAGTTGTTAGTTGTTGTTGTATTTTAAATCATTTTTCTGACACCCAAATTATGGGGGATTGTGTCTGTTTATAAGAACAATATAGGAAATTTATCATTTCATTCCTGAAAATCATAATATGGTGACTATAGTACAGAGCTTATGATTTCACGGGGAGGCGGTAAATCTCCAGTATAGCTACACATTCATGTCGAAAAAAAGTTTACAAACAGTATATTTTAAAAAGGTGGTGCTGGGAAATCGTGAAAGTTTAGGTTGCCTAGTACTATACCTGAAACTATCACAGAATTGTTGACATGTCGTAGAATCCTTCAGTCTAAACTTGCCATCTTTTCCTTTCTTTCCAATACCGGCTACAGATTGCCCCTTACATGCTTCTATAAACCCCCTTACACCTGCGAAAAAAAACACATTGCTTAACGAAATATTTTTTAAAAACTGTTCAATTGGAAATTTCCCTGCAAGAAAGTATTTCAATGGTAAAAATTTCATCCTACGTAAAATAATAATGGTTACAATAGTCTCCTTTGATACCCAAGCTCAAATTTTACGTTCACACATACTGTTAATGGCAGAGGAATATCTCAACAGTTATAATGCACTGACCGATAGAAACTTGAGATGGAAATTGGGGGACAGACTCATGTCAGTTATGTTAGGGTTGTGGTAAGAATTCATTGGCGTTAACCACTTGGCCACCGAGGTCCCTCCCAATAATGATGGGTAATAAGACCTCAAACACATAATTATACCCCCGCAAACAAAGCTTGGGGGGGTATATAGGTTTCACCCTGTCTGTGTGTCTGTCTGTCCATCTGTCTATCCGTCTGTCTGTCTGCATAGAGGGTACATGGTTTGTCCGTGCAACTCCTCCTAAAGTTTTTACGGTAGGAAGTTTTTATTTTGCAGATCATTTGCACATATATCAAAGATGTGCATGTGGTAAGGATTTTGATTTTTGTGCATTTTTACCAAAAATATAGATAGTNCAACTCCTCCTAAAGTTTTTATGCTAGGACGTTTTTATATTGCAGATCGTTTGTGCATACATCAAAGATGTGCATTTGGTAAGGATTTTGATTTTCATGAATTTTTACCAAAATTATAGATTGCTGAACTTTGTCTTTTTTTTTGGTGAATTTGGCTAAAAGGGTACATGGTTTGTCCACACAACTCCTCCTACAGTTTGTAAGTTAGGAAGTTTTTATTTTGCAGATCATTTGTACTCATATCAAAGATGTTCATGTTGTAAGGATTTAGATTTTTGTGCATTTTTACTAAAAATATAGATTGTTGAACTTAGTTATTTTTTTTTATTTGTGAATTTGGCTGAAAGGGTACATGGTTTGTCCGTTGAACTCCTCTTACAGTTTTTATGCTACAAAGTTTTTATTTTTGTTGAATGTGATTAAACATTATAATTTGACTAATAATATATTTTCCGTGTAGACTTAAGTTTTCAATAATCTTGGACACAGTCAGAGTGAAGCAGAGGGTATTAGTCCCACTATGCAGACAGTTCTAGTTATAAAACGTTACACACTTGTAGTACACTACCTGCAGATGTGCATGAAGGAATATGGCTGCTCCAAAATTTAAAAGGGGAGATAATTATACTGTCCACTTAAACTTTCACGAAAAAGGGAGTGGGCATGTACCTTGTAAGTGCAACTCCTCCTAAACGGCCTATTGGATTTTTATGAAACTTTACACACTTGTAGTACACTACCTGCAGATGTGCATGAAGGAATATGGTTGCTGTCCAAAATTTAAAAGGGGAGATAATTCAACTTATACTGTCCGTCCGTCCATGTACCTTGTAAGCGCAACTCCTCCTAAACGACTTATTGGTTTTTTATGAAACTTTACACACTTGTAGTACACTACCTGCAGATGTGCACCAAGGAATATGGTTGCTGTCCAAAATTTAAAAGGGGAGATAATTCAACTTATACTTTCACCAAAAGGGGAGGGGGATGCATGTGCCTTGTAAACGCAACTCCTACTAAACTGCAAGCGGGGGGTATCACTCAGTGAGGTCACTCACAGTTCTAGTTATCATAGGATAAAGGGGCCATCATGTTCGTGATTGTATGGTAGTTGGATTTACAACTACCTATGCAATCAGTGCCTATCAACAATAAAGTTGTGAGTTCGAATCCCACTCATGGCGAGGTGTACTTGATACAACATAATGTGATAAAGTATATCAGTGACTTGCGGCAGGTCAATGGTTTTCTCAGGGTACTTCGGTTTTCTCCACCAATAAAACTGACCGCCACGATATACCTGAAATATTGTTGAAAGTGGCATTAAACACCATAACCCTAACCCTATCATAGTATATATCGTCATTAGGGTTGCATAATGAGCTTGAAAATATGCAGAAAAATGTGATTTCCCCGTCTGAAAAAAGAGTAAAACATATTGTTCTTGTTTATAATGTGGACACCTCCTGCAAAATAAAGAATTTATGTAAAATCTAGCACATTATACATAGATCATTACGGTAAATTACATTGTCCTAAATATTCTCACCCATTATTACACTATGATGTAGATTATTCCTCAGTTTTGACCAGCTTTCATCCTCGTATAGTATGGCTGTCTGTGGACAATACAACACCTCTAAACATTTTGTTTTACCCTTTGCAAGGAAATGTACAAAATGATACAGTTCTTCTGAGTACAAATAACCCTGAAAATACAAACAAGATATAGTCAAACCTGTATTTAGAGGTCACCTCTATTAAGCAGCCACCTGTATTAAAAGGTCACCTTTTTCTTGTCCTGTTATAGAAAATTTTACCTGAATTGAACCTCTTTTAAGAGGTCACTTGACTTTTAAGGCCACATTTTTCTGTGTCCCAAAGGTGACCTCTTAATACAGGTTTGACTGTATAATATTTAAAAAACAAAATGGCCAAGTGTGTCCATAGGATGTCATCACTTCCTGCTAAAACAAACAGCTATTTTTCTGCAAATTAAGAGCAGAATGGCAAAAATCAGTGATTCAGCTAGTGCTCGTCACTTTCGTCATTGACGATTGATTTTCGAAAGTGACGAGTATTTCCCGCACCAAATTCGCCACTTGAATTTTCAAAAAATCGTCGAAAAATGTTTGTAAAAATCCATTTTTCTTCTTCATTTGTTGATTAAAACTAATTGGTCACTACAATGACAATTTTATTACATGTTACAAGCCAATCAACGGATTATAGAATTTTTGTTTTGATTGCGTAATCTTTTGATCTCACCTGGCTTGATTTACCTGGTTAAAGATAATGATCCCGACAAAGAATTCAATCAACGATAATGATTTTTTTTATAGTTATAACATGTACTCAAAATGCCACAGTATGTATTGAAAGTGGACATTATTTTTGTAATCGTCATTCATTGCACGATTCGTCACAATGTCCGCAATAACGAACTATTGTTGCCACGTTTCATTTATGAAAATGTCGATATCATGTTTATTGAAATCTATCGTATCCATTAAGTATTTTGAAAGTGATTCTCTCGAAAAGTTATAAATTTTGGTTAAAGAAACTTTAAAATAAAAATGGCACCATCAACAGGAGTATGCATCCACCGAAGCTACTCTTAAGCAAACGATCTTTGATGTATTTATTCCAATTTTTGTAACATGAAATCTTAGTTCTCATATTTAATATGTGCATTTATATGCTAGGGTTGGTAATTCAATTCGTTGAAATGCACTGCACGAGGACCCATCAGATTTTTATCGATCTGCATCCGGGTAACAAATTTTGCGTTCTATTTATAGAACTATTTACAAACAGACATGTGTCTGCAATTAAAAAAAATAACTACGGTATTTTTATTCCAATTGTTGCAATTTGATTATGAATGATTGATTGACAATTTGATTATGAGGTCTGAGAAATACCGTAATAATTTATTTTACAACTTTCTTCAATTTTTGACGTTTGTTCTATATTTTCAATACAAGTTGGACCATTGGGCAAATTGGGAGAGGCATATTTTTTCTGCTGATGACCACAAATATGAGTTATTACAATTGTTGTGGTATTAGACCAAAGCACAGTAACATTTCAAAAAGGGTGGGGGAGGGGGTTATTACAATTTGTGTAGTACATATTAGACAAAAGCACAGTAATATTTCAAAAGGAGGAAGAGTTATTACCACTTGTGTGGTATTAGATCAAAATCATGGCAATGTTGTGTTTTATCATTTGGTTGCTAATTTGCAGAGTATGTTCCCATCCTAGGAGGTTTTTCATAGCTTTTTTAACTCCATTACTAACCAATAAGGCAAAGTAAATGATTATAAGATTAAGCTCATTATATTCTTGTTTATTCATAATTAGAAAACACAATTTCTGTTCCGCAAAAGTGACTAATGATCTAAAAATCCTGGCTGAATCCCTGCAAAAGCGGTAATGTCTGTAATCAACCTTGACCTTCCTTTTATGGGCCCTAACCTTGTGCATAATTTTCAAAAGATATTCTTATGGGCAATATAAGATACTGAGAGGAAATCAAATGTGTGATGGACGGACAGGGATAAATCTCAATGCCCCTGACACTTAGCAACAAAGACAAAAACAACATATCAATGGGTGCCAGGTATGGAGCTCAAGAAGTTTACCTTGAAGTTTGTGTTGCTGTATTTGTGATACAGTGAAACCTGCCGAAACCGAACCCTGAATAAACCGAAATCCTGGGTAAACTGAACATTAGATTTAGACTGAACACCTGTCTATTCCGAACAAATATTTTAGTCTGAAAGGATTTCGGTTTATAGGTTTCACTGTACAGCTATATCCTATCAAATCTGATTTAGGGGGCCGTTGTGGTCATGGTCGTATGGTAATTGGATTTACAACTATCTATGCAATCAGTACCTATCACTATTAAAGTTGTGAGTTTGATTCCCGCTCACAGCAAGGTGTACTCGATATAACATGATGTGATAATGCTTTTCAATGTCTGTGGTTTTTTCAATCAATAAAACTGACCGCCACAACATAACTGAAATATTGTTAAAAGTGGCTTTAACACCGTAACCCTAACTCAATGATTTACGGAAGGTGTGATGCTTTCCTCGTGGGGTCCTATTTTTCTTCCATTAGCAATTCAAATGGCAGTAATGAAACAAATGAAATACTGTTGAAAATGGTGTTAAAATACCCAAATTCCTAATTCCAAGAACATAACAAACTAAATCAGATATAGTCGCTCATAGTAAATGTCTCAACATAGTACAATAAAACCTGTCTAAACCAAAACCAACTTTCATGTTTGGAGCAGACATGTGTTTTTATGCAGGTTATTTTAACAAACGTTTACTACATAGGGACTTTATGTAAAGATTGGTTTTTACAGGATTCCGTTTTATGCAGGGTTCTGTTTAGACTGGTTTCATTGTTTATTAATGGCATGTTGTATGTCATATGACATATGAATGACATGACATGGTGTATGTCATATGACATATGCATGAAATTATATGGTGTATGTCATATGACATATGAATGACATGAAATATGTCATATGACATACAATGTACATACCTGATCAGACATACATACCTGATCAGAGACAAAGGCTTCATCCAGGATATGCTGATTTACAGGAGCAAGAGATTGGTTATCATATGACATATAAATGACATAGACTGTATTATGTCGTGCCTGTTCACCCCTCTCTTTCTGCGTCATCTCATACCAAGGGCAGGTAACCAGTACAGCACACAAAACCTTTTTACAACTTCCTATCAGGGCAGAAAAATGACACATTGAAATTTGTTGCTTGCTTTGAATCTTATTTCTTGGTGTGTTTTTCATTCTTTTGAAATTTACTTAGTGAGTGGGTGTTGCTAGTTGCTTAATGCAAAGTGAGCAATTATTCAGCTATAGCATGGCAAAAACAAGATGAACTGTGAGCAAATGCTCACTTATGATATCCCTGCATACATGTTCAATGTGTATAAAAACCAACTAAGTCGGCAAACAGGAAGTAGGAGTCTGACAGGTCCTAAATCGCTTTCCACAATATGGTGTACCTATATGAAGCTTGTGACCAAATATCAGTTTTCTGCCATCAATAGTTGCTGAGAAAAATATCTTGGACAGACGGACAGAGGTAAAGCAGTATTGCCCCCTGCGGTGGAGCGAGTGTATAATAAGTTACATTCAATGATATGATGATGATGTCAACTTTGTACCAGACCAACATGTTTAGTTGAATTTTTATATTGATACCTCACTGGAACAACAGTCTAAAGGTAGACAGACATGTTGCTCCACTGACACATTATTCTGAATCCGAGCCAACCAGTCTTTGCTTTTTCTCCTTATTATGTGTGTGCTTAGCGGAGAAGCAACAAATACAAGTTTTATAGTCTGGCTAGACTTATCCCTGGCTCATGATCTACTGTACTCAGGCGAGCACTCTTACCATTACATTATCAATCTGTTTCATTAATTTAAGATAGAAAATCACAGCTACAAACTATCGGCAACATAAATACTATTACTTGAGGGGTGTTCCATTTAAATATACCTGAGAGGAGGGGAACACCATTTATTTCAGACCCCCACCCCCACCCCCCACCAATATAAAATAAATCCCACCCAACATAAAAAAAATATGGTTTCACTCCCACAACCAACAGAAAATTAAAANTGAGCCATCTCTGTCTCGACAGGTGATAAGATCATGACGGTTGTCATGTAAACAAACAAAAATGGCCGAAAGGCCACAAGTAAATACGGTTTTGCAAAACCGTATAAAAATGGCATTCCTCCCTCTATAGTAGACTTAAATGGAACAGCCCTGAGATTATTTCAGAGCAATTAATGTGTCTTTACACCGGAGTTTTCAATAACTGGAAGGGAGCTCAAGCATTGGAATCAATTTACGGGAATCTCCCGTAGAAAACGGGAAAGATCATATTTATGCAAAAGAACCATGCTTAATACTTTGTATTTTATATATAAATAATGTATTCTAATGTAATTGTTTAATATTCCTGGTTGGTGATTGGACAATGCTGTAATTTTCACCGTATCAATTCCATGGTTGAAATAACACGAGACATTTTTAGAATTTTAGCCACTTATGTCAACTTGTCAATAATGTGGCAATATCCATCTATACACATGATTACATTAGAACTCAATTTGTGACCATCAAATCTCCAATTGATGTTGTGAAATTTTCAAATACAATACTACAGTTATCTGCTAAATAGTTGTGTAAAATGTTACCTTTGAAAGTTTCCAAAATGAGCTTCTTGAACTTTGACCTTGCTTCCTCGGTAACTGAAGATGGAATATGCATGAGTGTTAACTGTTTCAAATCCTGTAGGCAGCCATCTTGAACTTGTGGAGTCTGAAATCCTACACTTGATCCGTCTGCTGTCGCCTTTATGTCTCTTAAATTGTCAAGTGTCTGAATGGATTTCATTAAAACTGAATAAAAACAAGATGAACTGTGAGCATTACATGTAGCTCACTTATGATACCCCCGCATATACATGTATGTTCAATGTGTATAAAAACCAACCAAGTTGGCAAACAGGAAGTAGGAATGTGATGGGTCCAATAACGCGTCCCACGATATGGGGTACCTATATGAAGCTTGTGACCAAATATCAGATTTCTGCTATCAATGGTTGCTGAGAAAAATGTGACGAAAAATATCTTGGGACAGACGGAAGGAGGGACAGAGGTAAAACAATATACCTCCCACTCCGGTGTATAATAAAGAAATTTATTGGTAATTGGTGCTTAATACCATTTTCATCAATATACCTATATTTACATTTGCATAAACTAACGTTGATCTTTATTTTGCTAGAATGGATTTCTCACATGCTTAAGTTGGATTTTTATAGTACTTGCTCACTAAAACACCAATCTGCAGATAGACATGTCGCCCCATTTAAACACATTATCCTGATTCTGCGCCAACCAGTCTTTGCTCTTTCTCCTTAATGATGTGTGTAGAGCAGAGAAGCAACAAATACAAATGCTATAGTCTTTGGTTAAATACAAATCGGTTACTGAAGAAAGTGAAACAATTGGCTTTCATATAAATTGTCCCACGGGTGATGAAGCAATCATAATTAACCGTAGATTGGTTACTGAAGATGACAATTTACTAAAACAAGAGATCTCGAGAAGATAATTACCATCTTTTGGTCCCTTTTGTAGTCTGTTCCTTTTCAAGTAAAGATGAAGTTTCTCGTGTGCTTGGACAGCTTGTGTTGCTATGGTAACAAGGCTTTCATTATCTTCAACCTGTTTCATTTTTATTATTGTATCCAATCTGTAAAGAAATTTATATTCCAAAGAGTACAAAAAATGTATTATAAAGTTGGTTGGTTGGTTGATTGGTTTTATGGTGTTTAATGCCACTTTCAACAATATTTCAGTTATATCATAGCGGTCAGTTTTATTGATGGAGGAAACCGGAGGACCCGGATAAAACCACCGACCTGCACATGTCAATGACAAACTTTATCACATAATCAATGTTGTACTCCTTGCCCTGAGCAGGAGTCGAACCCACAACATCAGTGCTGATTGGCACTGATTACACAGATAGTTGTAAATCCAACTACATTTTATACTATTCGATCACGGAAATGACGGCCCCATGTAAAAAATGTATTATAAAGTTGGGCAACCTTGAATCTGAATATTACAATACCCAAAGTGCTCGATACAATATTACTGCCACAAGTAGACACATTTTGTTAATCTAAATCAGGTTTAGGTTTTAAAACTGTGTTTAAAGCCACTTTCAACAATATTTCAGCTACATGTATATCATGGCACTGTAAATAGGCTTAATGTTAACCCTGCATTCCATAGTTTTATTTTACTGAAAGATTTGATTTGATTTGATTTTTGGTGTTTTAACACCACTTTCAGCAATATTTCAGCTATATAATGGCGACAAGTTTTAGTGGTGGAGGAAGCCAGAGTACCCGGAGAGAATCACTGACCATGGGCAAGCAACTGGTAAACTTTATCACTTGCGGCTGCGAGTCGAGTGCACCCTTTTTTGTAATTTACAAAGCCAGGCGCGAACCCACGCCGTATTGGTGATAGGCTTATATGAGTTGCTAGATCCAGCGACCTAACTCATTGAGCAACCTGGGCCCCTTTTACAGAAAGCAGAAGTACAATCTTATTGTCATTGACCAAGACAAGTACAAATATTGAAGTATATAACTGGATTAAGCAGACACAAATCAGCTGAATCTTGTCCTTGATAGAGCTGCCTTGTCATTTTTTCAGTGCGACATACATTTTTGTGTACATTGTATATATTTTAGTGGACGCGGAAACAAGTCTCTGTGACTGTCCACCACTCCAGCCAAGCTTGACCACAGAACAACAGATTGAAGAGTAATCTCGTTGAGATTAGGCTTCCAAAGAAATTTTCTCTCTGTATATTTATCCTAATCTCGTCACAAGTGACTTTGTCCTATCAAAGGTATTCTGGAAATTTAAAATTTGACCCCCGGTACATTCTGATGCATATTTTGTCATGGATGGATCGTGTCAGATCAAGTGCAGGTAAGATTCCATATATTTTTTCTTGTTCAAATCTGCAAAAATAATGAGGAGCTCATGATCATAGTCTTACTGTACATGTAAGTAGTCAAAGATCCATAAATCCAAAATTTAGATCAAATTCATTGTCATAATTTGTTATACATGTATGTGTACCACATGATCAATTTCATGACGTATTTAGCTATAGTATAGTCTGATTGTCGATGTCACATTTGAATAATTTATCACCGGGTTTGCAACTATATTAACATGACGGGTGTCATTAGTGGAGCAAGAACTGCTTACACTTCCGCAAGTTCCGGAGCACCTGAGTTCACCTACGTTGTTTGTCTTTTTCTTTTGGCCATTGTGTTGTCTGTTCTTCTTCAATATACGACCAAGAAGATACCAAAGTATCTTCATACAAATTTAATAGAAAATTTCTTTGAAAGCCTAATAATCTCTTATTAATATTATTATTATTTTTATTCAGGCCAATATCATTATCAAGCACATACATTTAAACAAAAAACATAAAAAAACATTACATTAAATCAAATAAATAGGTTTAAAAACAGTGCATGACTGACTTAGATAACGGTTAATCCATAAAGCCCGAAGGTTGATTGATTTTTGGTGCTTAACGCCACCCCGAAATCTTATTAACGAGATTAATTGAAGAGTAATTAAATCAATCAGTCAAAAATGCATGACAAAGGGGAAATCAGATAGTAAAAACCTTCGGTCATACAATTTTACGAGTCTTTTATGGTGTAGCCTCTGTGTTGGCAGTGTTGCACAGAAATAATATGACTTACACTCATTTGTGAAATATTAATAGTCAGGGGATATTATTGTGTAGGGGTAAGAAACGTGAAAGTAGGCCTAATTAATCTGCGATCGAACTCGAGTAACGTGCGAAACCAACCACATTCACTCGAATTCCGGACCCCCTTTTTCCTCATTTGGTCCCTCCAGTGATTATGGTATGGATCTTAGTCTGAAAGTATATATCTTTGAGCTATTTATCCATATTTTACAACATTTCGTGTTACTCTCTCGTTATATAGAGACTAACTTTTGTTTCTAGGTCCGGCTGCCGTTTTAAATAGTAAAAAACCTACTTTTTAGTAAAACGGCAGCTGGACCTAGAAACAAAAGTTAGTAAAACGAGAGAGTTGTGTTCCTCTCTTCCCCGATTTGTTACTTTATCTGTATGAGGCAGATTCAAACAGGGACTTCTCGAGAAAAACGAGATCGTATTTAACGTTCAGCTGTAGAGATGATGTCCTTTCATTAAATAATTCGAAGTCTGGTGATTTTGTTGATCGCATCTATACCTTTCAGCATCTAATAAAGAAAGCCACAGATACAGCTAGCCCTGCTTCATGCATTGATCTACACCTCGAAATTGACAGTGAGGAAAGACTAAGAACGAAACTGTATATATACGACAAAAGATATGATTTTAATTATCACTTTGTGAACTTTCCATTTTATTAAATACTACTATATATGTAGCAATATATTCCAGCAGCACCTGCATATTGAGGCATAGAGTACAAGTATATATCTCTCAGTTGATACGATATTTCAGAACTTATAGTCTATCGCAACAAGTTGTGAGTTCAAATCCAGCTTATGATGAGGTGTACTCGATGCAATATATGTGGTAAAGTTTGTCAGCGAATTGTGGTCTGTGGTTTTCTCCGGCCGTCCCGCCAGTGGCGTAGCTACGCAGAGGCACGGAAGCACGTGCTTCCACATCATTTTGACCAACAAAAAAGAGAGAGAGAGAGAGAGAGAGAGAGGACGACAACAGAGAACAAATATAGATATAGAAGAATCGTGTGTATACAGTTTGTGTATTGTTAGTGTTTTATTTTTTTACGTCGTGGAAAAGTGCGTTAAACAATATTCACGTTATAGTATACCGTTTGAATTTAGCTCCGGAACTGATACTACTCTACTCCGGCCCCTTAAGGTTTTTGTTTACATTGAGTGATGAAACTGAGTCATTCTCTATCCAGAGTTGTCGTTCCTGCTACGCTACACAACATCTCTGTCAACGCTCATTTTACAAGATTCTTGTAAAATGTAGAAACAGTAAAAAAAAATATATTTAAAATTGTTTTAATTATTGTAAATATCAATAAAGATGAAAATAAATCACTCATTTCAAATCAATTCTCTCTTAAAAATTGATTTCCCCCCCCCCACTTCTTGGAGAACTAGTTTGCGGAGGTAAAAATTAAAAAATTAAAAACAATCACAAATCATTTTAAAGAGAGAATTGATTTAAAATGAGTGATTTATTTTCATCTTTATTGATATGTACAATAATTAAAAGAATTTTAAGTACATTTTTTTACTGTTTCTAAATTTTACAAAAGTCTTGTAAATTGGGCGTTGGCAGAGATGTTGTGTAGCGTAGCAGGAACGACAACTCTGGATAGAGAATGGAAACTGAGTGACTGAACAACAATGCAAAGAAATATAAGTTCCTTTTTCGAACCGAAAGCAGGCCCTTCGGCTTCTGAAAATTCAAGCCCGGAAAAAGTGGAGAGCGTCATAGAAGGTGTTCCAAGCCCGTCAGATTCTGCCTGTAAACTTGCGTACCTAGATGTTGCCAAATTGTCACAGGATGATCTCCAAAGTGATGCAGTTAAACTTCAGTTGTTATCCCAAATGTGGGATAAAGCTGCCCAGTTTAAATTCACATTCAGGTACATTGATCTTTAAATATTATAAGACGTATTGATCAATAGGGTTAAATTCGCAGGGAAGGGGATTATAAAATTAAAAACAAAGAAATCAAATGAACACATAGAACTATTAATAAAAGGTTTCAGTGAGTGCATCCAGACCTGTGTAACAAATTGATATCATAACTGTAGATAAACTTGCACACAGATTCTATTAATATCATAGAGTGCATTACTGAAATTATACATGAAGGTGCTCTCCATATGGACACTAATAATGTCTGAATTTCTTTAAGTCAGTCTAAACAAACTGATCTCTCAAATAGAGAAAAAATTAATATAAACCTTCTAGATCTAGAACTTATTAAAGAAAATATAGTTGACAATTTCAAAATTATCCAATTTCAGCTACATAAGTTTTATAAAACAAGGAGAAAAACTATGACTAAATGATTCTGACATTACTGGGTGTCCGTATCCTTTGATAGAAAATCAAATCTGCTATTTTTGTCTCATATACTTACGTATCACCGGCTTCGACTACTGGATATAATATGACGGGTGTCGTATGCAAAGCAGGACATGCTCATCATTTCGGTGCACCTAATATAAACTCGCAGTTTTATAGGAGTTTGCGGATATCCAAAGTTTTAGTATAGTGTTGTTTCCTTGTATTTTTTGCTGTTTGTGCTTGTCCCGCCTACTGTTTATACAAACTTGACTAATGCCTTTGTCGGATGCATAGCTATCTTTTACTTAGATATTCATCTCTCTCATAAATGGAAGTTCCTGTTTGGATGTTTTGTCATAAACGAGTTCTATGCTTAAACTCATAAGACAGTAACTGTTGCAAATTTCCTTTGAATATTGTGGTACGATTTTTACGTAAAATGGAAACCCAAAAAGTACAAAATATAACGTAGATTTCGTCAAAAACAAATAGATATCATTGTACTCTGTAAACATTACAACGTCATGGATTATTTGTTAGAATGACGACATGGATTGTAGAAATAATTACCTGCGTCGCCAACGGCGATAGCAGGTCTAGGAACCGCTCCACTCCGTCCGTCCGTC
>MJUT01057118.1:235275-246304 GCA_002080005.1 Gigantidas platifrons
CCAAATTGATATCCGATAATTTTTACGTGTCCGGTCCGGATTGATTCTTATATTTCAAATATTGATTTTTTATGTTCTTTAAAGCGTTTCTGAGATTGCGACTTTAATTTTGTCAATGTCCTTGAACTTCATCATAGCATGGAACAACGATAAATAATACAATAAAAGTTTTGATCTGCCATTTCACTTTACTTTTAATGAAAATATATTATGGACAAATTGGAGATCAAAAGAGCTCTTTTATACAACAAACCCAGTATTTTAGACAAGTCGGTCCGGTGGAAACCAATGATTTGACACACAAGCCCGTCGGTCTTCTCACTTGTGATATTTTAGAAGTCTGCGGCCGATTTTACTGGCCAGGACCGTCGGGCTTGTGGCTAAGTTCGAAGACTGTTCAGAGGAGAAGACTTTTAAACAATTTTCCCATAGGGTTCTATGTTAAAACTACATGTATGTCCGCTGACGGTGGCCATTTTCAACCCAGATTGGGGTCACTGAACACAATTTTGGAAGTTGACCACCTAAGGACCATCGATGACATGTTTGCTATATTGGCTTGCTGGTTTCAGAGGAGAAGATTTTTTTTTTTAATTTCCCATAGGATCCTATCTTAAAACTATGTCTACTGATGGCAGCCATCTTGGATGGAGGTCTGGGTCACTGAATATAATTTTGAAAGTTGACCGTTTAAGGACCATTCATGTCATGTTTGCTTTAAATTGACTTACTGGTTTCAGAGGAAAACAAATTTAAACATTTTTCCCATAGGGTCCCAGGGCTTTCAATAAGTTTTGAAGTAGCAGGCTATTTCCAAAAAGTAGGTGGAGAAATGCGCCAATTAATATTCTCTTTAATGTGTTAATCTGAGGTCATCCCAAAATGTCTACAGGTCAATTTTGGTTGATTAGACATTTTTTTTCCAAAATGTCTACTCACTGATTAAAATTGATTCCCAAAATGTCTACAGGTAATTTTCTTATGTTACTTAAAATATTTCATGAGTTGCTGTATAAAGTACCATGATATAGCTGTTAATCTGTGGTTCATTTGCTTCATTTTGGTTTCTACTCAAAATAAAGAATGTTGTCTAGAAAAAAGGAAACAATAACCCAAAGTAGAACAAAATTTGATATAATTGATCTTATGCAAATTATGGATCAATTTATACCAGTATTGTCCACAACACTGGTATAACTGTAAGATTTGTCAAAATATCTGTAATATTGGATACAACCATACTGGTTTATTTTTACTTTTTATCCGAAATTTTTAATTATTCGCTATTGTGGGTGTAAATAAGGTACATATAAGTACAAGTTATATACTTGGTGGTCCAAACCTGGACGTCAATACATAAGGAAGAAGAAGTACATGTAATGGATGTCTATTTACGCATGTGTGTTATTACTACAGGTAATGTATAGAACTGGTTGTTGCTAAATATTGTCTTTGTTTCAGTTTAAGAAGACAGGTTTTTATTTCAGATTAAACTTAAAAAAAAAAATTTCAACAAAATAGCCGGCGGTCTTTCTCGAAATAAACGGCGAAAATCGCAGGCTACCGGCTTCTATTGAAAGCCCTGGGGTCCTACATGTATGTTAAAACTATGTCCGCTGACGGCAGCCATCTTGGATGGAGGTCAGGGTCACAGGACATAATTTTGAAAGTTGACCACCTAAGGACCATTCATGCCATGTTTGCTTTAAATTGACTTACTGGTTTCAGAGAAGACTTTTAAACATTTTTTCCATAGGGTCCTATGTTAAAACTAAGTCGAGTCATGGTGGCCATCTTGAACTTCCGATTAGCAAACGATTCACAATTTTAGTACAGGACCACCCAATGATCATTCCTGCAAAGTAACAATTCAATTGGCTTGGTGGTTTCTGACAAGAAGATTTTTTAAATTTCAGCCAATGAGAACACATTATGGCCCCTGGCAGCCATGTTGAATTTCAAATCAGCACCAAAAACACAAATCTGGTAGAGGACCATCAAATGAACATTTCTGGCAAGTTTGGTTCAAATCTGTTCAGTGGTTTCAGAGAAGAAGATTTAAATGTGAAAAGCTAACGGACAGACGACAGATGACGGACGCCAAACCATGACAAAAGCTCACATGGCCTATGGCCAGGTGAGCTAATAAATGTGTGTTAGAAATTGTTTTTTGTTTTGAAAATAAGCTTTCTGACTAATTTACATATTAAGATAAAAAGCCATTTTTATACTTTTTTCACAATCTGAACCCAACAGCTGAAAAATCTGATTTTTTCATTAAAAGCTTGTTATGGACATTAATTTTTAATTCTTGTAAATATTGGACTGCCAAATGCCTTATATAGTTTTTGACTGGATATTGATATAGGAATATAAATTAGGCCAAGAAATGGTAAAAAAAACAAGTTTTAATTATGTTAAATAAAAATCTTTTTGAGTTTTCATAAAGGTTTCACCTGCAGTTTAATATACATTTTATGTAAGTCACTTTAGTGACACTCACATATCATAGAAGGGTTACCTTCAGTGTTCTCCATTTTTGCTCAGTGATAGGTGGTTGATTTTTGTTGCTGACTTTTATAGTGTGTTTTCATTTTTTCACCGTTGCGCTTAAGTACGCGTAATTGCGACAAAAATAATACAAATAATACTTTATATTTCCAATTTTATGCTACTACTTGCTACAGCAATTTTATTTTCTTTAAACTTTTCAACGTCTCTCTTAATTCTTCTTTCTCTTGTAATATTCCTTAGCAAAAGAGATTTCATCACAATTTTTTTCAAAAGTTTTGATTTTACTGTTGATTCCTTTGCTTTTTCAACCAAGATATATATGTGTCTCTTTCGAAGTTTCACCCAAATGTTCATGGCTGTCCTGAAATCAAATTCTGAGTCATCCAGTCCATGTATTGAAACCATCTTGTCTGATCCTTTGTTTATACCTGACTGGCGAGTCCGTTTTCTGTCTTTTATCAGCTAGCTCAGGTTGGTTTTCTTTGTCGCTGTCATCTCTTTCTTTTCGTTTTCCAAAGAAAAATGAAGTTAAAGATGACTGTCGGCCTGTGTCAGTCATTCTTTTTCAGTCAGCAATGAAAACAACTCACAAAATCATTGTCGATTCAATATATGTTTAAAGACACGTCGACTAAAACATTCTGAAGACTGTAACACTATAAGGGCCACATGAAATGAAACACAGGATTTTAATTGGGATCATTACCCAAGTTGGGAAAACAAAGTCAATTTTCCGACCAGCTTTGAAAAATGAATGCCGGTTGGAAGAGAATGATAGCTGGCTTGCGAAGCCGGCTATAACCAGGAATGGAGAACACCAATTAGGAAGCTTACACTCCAACCTTCACTTTCATTTTAACACAAAGTCAGGTGGTTTCTTTCCAAAGTTATCAATTTTTTATTTGATTTGACTTTTAGTGTTTAACGCCACTTTCAACAATATTTCAGCTATATCATGGCGACCAGTTTTAGTGGTGGAGGAAGCCGGAGTACCCGGAGAGAACCACCGACCATGGGCAAGCAACTGGTAAACTTTATCACTTGCGACTGCGAGTTGAGTGCACCCTTTTTTGTAATTTACAAAGCCGGGCGAGAACCCACGCCGTATTGGTGATAGGCTTGTATGAGTTGCTAGATCCAGCGACCTAACTCATTGAGCCACCCGAGCCCCATTTTTTTTTATTTATTTTTTTTTAGACCACAAAGGTCTCATCAATATGGCCTTATTCAAATTATACATGTAGGTTTCTGCTGACATTCATTATTTTGCATTACCTAATTATTTCTAATAGGGTTTATTTTTTAAATCTAACAATGTAGGAATTCATTTTGTATTTACGTACTACTACTTTATCATACATCCTTGTTGACCGGATTGATAAAATGTGGAGATTTATACAGGGGATCGAGTCTCGATCAGACAATGAAGATGAGATGACTGAAGAAGAAATTGCTGCCTTGGAAAAAAATTATTGCTCCATTCCAGACTCTTACAGCTACTCATTAGGTGTCATTAAGTTAATTTATAGATTCCATCTGCCTCAGTCCTAGGGGTGTAATGACAAAATTGCGAAAAATATAACCAATATTGTTAAAAATAGCAGGTCAAAATGCACATAAATGTTATTCCAACCACAACAGACATTGGAAGATCTGACGGGGGAATATAATTTATATTGCGAAAATGTTGATCAATATCCGCTTCAAATCTTGCTTGCCGCTGTTTTGATAAACCGTATCAGGGATCTATGTAAGATCTGTCAAAAACACACCATATATACTGTCTTCACCTCATTTCATGTTATACATGTACCTCGTAACGAGGTATTTTCTTTTTGTGCTTCGCGTACTTCCATTTACGCAGTCGCCGGTCAGAGGATGCAGGTGACATTTCACTGACGACACGCTTTGCTTACATCACCTACTTTTTAAAAATGTTTGCATTTCAGGTAAGCTTTTGCCATTTTATTATATATAATAATAAATCTCAACTATTCCTTCACCCTTATATGCCATCTCATTTGATAAATCTTAAAAACCAACTTAGATATCGTTCATTGAACATGTGAAAACTGTTTTGTGTTCGTCTGCTATCCAGCTTCCTAGTTACCAATGACAATAAAGTTGCACTTTCGGTTGTGCGCAGGAAAAAACTATGGAAAGCCAGATTAACAATTATGAGAATTTTGTTGTTTTTCGATAATACGACCGGTGTCATAGAGTAAACCTTCCCCCATAGTAGATTAACCCCCGGAAGATTTACTATATAGTAAACCTTCCCCCATGGGGGAACGTTTCCTATATATAGTATTCATTCCGCATAGTAAACCTTCCTACCTACCCGTAAACGGTTCGGATTTTACGTAAATAATAGGGGGAATATGTGCAAAATGGCTCCGTACATTTTTTTTAATACAAAGCATGTGCTTTTTTACCTTTTAATCATAACCGGATATAATGAATGGTATAAATAACAATTAAAATTAACACGATTAAGGTGCTAAATTCCGAATCAATAATAAATATCCGGATTAAGGAGGAACATTTACTATATAGCAAAATATCTGGGGAGATGATCGGATATGGATGGGGGAATGTTTGCTATATAGTAAATTTTTCCAAGGGGGAACATTTACTATATAGTAAAGTATCTGGGGGGAAGGTTTGCTATGCGGAAGGTTTGTTATACGACACCGGAGTAAACGACGTTAAAGTTATAATACGACATGAGTAAGCGACGTTAAAACTATTTATAAACTGATTTTTCCCCGTTTTGATTTGTTTATTAATAAATTATGATATAAAACAACATAAATAAAAAATCAATTGTTGTTTTTTTACATTTTAGGCAATCACATGTTTTTTCCATCTTTTAAAGTGTGTTATACAGAATAAAATAATAAAAAATTCTTTTATTTGGTTCAAATATATCTGATATAAATATCCCACCACAGCAGTCAAGCATATTAGCCCTAGTTCTAATAATAAAACCCTAAATGCTTGCTTACTCGCAAGGGTTTTAACGGGATGCCATTACATGTAATGGAGCAGCTGCAGAGATTTTTTGCGCTCGCTTACAGAGTTTCTGACGCCTGCATTTATCAATAATAAGACATATAACCTTTCATTTTGGCCACTATTATAACAAGTTGTTATTACCTACCAGTATTTTAGAATATAATTCCTACAAAATAAAAATTTGTTTACCAACTACATTTTGAATTTTGTCGTTTGAGGTCATTTTCCGGTCTAAGCCTCACTTTGGTATTTTTCGATGCCATATTTGACGATTGAGGCGTGAAAGTTTACATCAGCTGTAGTAAATATACTAAATATCGTAGTAGAAATACCATATTTAGAAAAGTTCTGCCTTCCGTAGTTTCCGGTTACATTGTATGGCGAACGATAGATAAATTTGTTGTTACTTTTGAAAAGCATACATTTTTCAGCCAAACCGATTTAACAAGGACTGGGATCATCAGTAATAGTTATAATGAAATGTTTGAAGCGTAAATAGTGAATTTTTATGTTCAACTGCAATATATTTTTTTGCTCTATTGTGACGAATGGGACCACTTTGTAGCTCCGCCGAGACACAAGTTTATCACAGGAGCTACATTATTGCAGCTAATTAGCCCCAATGACTCTCCATAACAGGGAATTCCCAATACATCAAAACGAGGTAAAGGTAAAAAAAAAAGATGCCACCGGAGAACAGTCAACAATCGATAATTTGAACACAAGGTAAACACTCCTGTTTTAAAAGGATATTATTATTTTTATTAGTTCATAGCATAATATGTTTGTATAAATACAGATTCATTCAAACGATAGGTATCGGATATTATACAAGGTGTGTTTCNCGGAAAGGGGAAACAAACATATTTTTAAAGCTGGCCTAATGGGTTCAAATCATATGAGTGATTGTTCTTTGTTGTGACCAAGTGGTCAGTTTTTATTCTAGCTACGCCTACGGCAGTGATTGGGATTAAAAAAATTTCAATGGGACTATGACCCCTTCCCTTCCTTGTCAATGGGACATTTTTGATATGAATGGGCCATAATGACAGAACTATGCGCCAAAATCCAGTGTGAAAAATAATGTAGAATAAAAACATTTAACAAACTTTAATACATGGGTGGAGGAGATACATTTGTATATAAACTATCTGACAACTCACATCCTTCTGTTTGAATAAATACAGTATGATGAAGGACATACGAGCTTGAACTTGAAACACCTTTTTTTTTAATTCTTGGCTTAAACCTTGATCTGGACAAAAAAATCCATCTGATATGCATGATAAACGCTGTGCAATGCATGAAAATTCCCATTTCACGTTTCCCGGGGAAAGTAAAAAACACACGGGAAAGTGACATGCTGATCGGTATCCGATACTTCCCGCCGGGAAAGTGTTATAAGTCCGTTGTTGCTCGTTGTTGTACTTTCCGATATCAGATATATCAGTTTTTGAAACTGGTTTACGATTTATTTAAGCCTGAATTCCGTATAAAATTGTATGTACACAAGGTACCAGATATCGATGTTGATTTGCAGTTGAACTTTCACAGATCATTTTGAAATAAAAACTAAATTATAAATTAGATACAGTGATTGGGATTAAAAAATTTCAATGGGACTATGTCCGTGCAGTCTTGACAGAACAGTTCGGCTGTATGTATGTCTGACTTCATCAGAAAACGAATGCGCGCATATGACGCGGAGCTTTTATGTGGAAATGCGCCATTTCGTCGGGTAATGCGACTATGGCGCAGGGCGCGTGGTAATCCCAATCACTGAGCATAATATGTTTGTATAAATACAGATTCATTCAAACGATAGGTATCGGATATTATACAAGGTGTGTTTCCGTAAGACCATCGGAACAAGGTAAACCAAGAATATAATAAAACAGGGACTGTATTATTCAATGTATTGGCAGTCACTACAAAAAATATGGGGTTGGGCTATAAAGTGAAAATCCAGAAATAATGGGCAATCTGGAAAATGTATGTGATAAGCATTATTCGATATGAATCAACACGCCATTAAATACATCAACACGCCATATATATTCGCAGGAGAGAAAAAAACAAATCTTTTCTTTCCCGAAAAATTTGAAAAATTGCGCGCGAACAAACGTCAATCAAATCATTGTCAGATTCTGGAAAAACAGTGGGATCGTGGCGACTTCTGACAACACTGTAATAAATTATATTGTGTTTCATATACCTGAATAATATCTTCAAGATCTTTGGTCACCGGGAACTAGTTGTATTCGTCGAGAATATCGATCGAGCACATCTCTTAAGTTCCCATTCTTGAGGGTGACTGCGCATGTCAGGCGCTACCGGATGTTTCATCCCATAACCAAAACGGACTATTACCAAAACGGACCATAACAAAAACGGACTATTGAAATAAAACATGTAAATTTCTTGAATAAATATGATAATTATATGTATTAATTTGCTTAGTGTGTTTTAATTATAAGCATATGTTCGTTTGCACATAAATTTGCAAAAAAAAAACAAAAGAATTGCAAGCATATTTTTAGTTACATTGTTAAATAAATGTAGATTGTTATTGATAAATAAAATTTCTGTAGGCCGCGGATACCCAAATTTCCTCCACCAAAAACAAAACCTGACCACCTGATATAAATGAAAAATTGTTGAAAGTGGCGTTTAACACCAATAACCCTAACCTTCAACTACCAATAACTATTAGCAAAGTCTGCTCATTAAGAGCAGCGGTATGTTCTCTTTTACATACAAGGAGTGTTACATTCTTCATACTCTTATTCTCATCTCGTATTATGGGCAAATAGTGTATTTGAGTCGCCTACTAGCGGGATGGTTGTATCTCGCCCCAGAGTTCCAATAGGAGATTCCGATTTTAGATTTTCCAAATAAAATATGTATAGCTATCTCTACTGAAATCTGATGAAGTGATAAGACAAACTTCATGCAGTTACAATAAAATGTTAAAAGCAAAATTAAAACGATAACGTATTCAGGGACGGATTTATGATTTCAAGTTAGGGGGGCGCATTTACACTAATCGGGCCGAGCAGTTTTGGGGTATTTCGTGTGAAAAATCACGATTTTACGCCAAAAAATAATATTTTTTCCTATTTTAGGGAGGGGGAGGGGGCGCGCGCCCCCCCCCCTTGAATCCGCCCCTGGTATTACAATGAAGTATTTCTGCTGTGAATACTTTTTTTAACAAAGTATATATATGAAAATGATCTTTATTAAAACAATTTGTTGCAAAATTACATATATAGTAGGGGCCCGGGTGGTTCAACGAGTTAGGTCATTGGATCTAACAACTCATACAAGCCTATCACCAATACGACGTGGGTTCGCGCCCGGCTTTGTAAATTAAAAAAGGGTGCACTCGACTCGCAGCCGCAAGTTACAAAGTTTATCAGTTGCTTGTCCATGGTCGGTGGTTGTCTCCGGCTTCCTCCACCACTAAAACTGGTCGTCATGATATAGCTGAAATATTGTTGAAAGTGGCGTTAAACACCAAAAATCAAATCATAATCATTACATGTTTTGTATTGTTACATTTTGTTATGTGTTATTATTGCACAGTTCTGCATTCGATTATAAAATTATACGTTTACAGAAGTAATTTCCCTCCATTGATCGTGTAACAGTAGAACATGTTTTACTTCCGAAAAATGCAATGTAACCCATGGAATTAGATACTGGGACCTCTCGCATTGTTAGCCACCGCTCTACCAACTGAGCTAAAGGAAATATCCACTAACGCAGTTAGCAGAGTTGGTTATGAACCTACTATGATTTCTATAACATTAGGCAGGGGAGCGTACCCGTTACAATTGATTGATTCGTTCATATGTGTGTCTTCTGTTAGACGCCACCATTTTTCTTCTGTGCATCTGCGCCGAAACATGTGAGTACAATTCATGGCCGTCGGAACGGGGGGTGCGTTGGGTGCGATCGCACCCCCCCCCTTTTTACACAAAAAAAGGTCCGAAACACAATTATCCAATAAATCCAATATGCCTTATCTAATAATGATTCATTACAGGGGCGGCTCCAGGATTTCAAGTTGGGGGGGGGGCGCAGTTAAAATAATCGCGAGGAGCGAGAATTTTTGGGGTAATTCGAGGTGAAAAATCGAAATTTTACGCAAAAAATCATATCTTTTCCAATTTTAGGGGGGCCGGCGCCGGGTGCGCCTCCCAGGGGCCGGCGCCGGGTGCGCCTCCCAGGATCCGCCCATGCATTGCAAATGCGACTTTGTGCTTTTGACACAACAAGAATAGTACTTTCAGCCACCTGTACTGTTTCTTTATAGCCCTTTTTGAAAACCGTTTCCTGGAACTACGAGTTTGATTCTAATTTTATAATTTTGTAAGAGTTATTTGTCGGACACGACATTAAGACGGGTTTTTCACAAATGTATATACAATTTGAACAAAAAGTAGCACTATATCTTTACTCAATAGCATCTACGTACTATTGTTGTCACTATCGGAACTAGTGGCGGATTCAAGGTGGGGGGGGGGGGGCGCAGCCGGCACACCTTTCCCCCTAAGATTGGAAAAAAATATGATTTTTTGTAACAAAAATATTTATTTTTCACACAAAATACCATAAAATGTTTGCGCCTCGCTACATTCGGCGAAATTTTTCAATGCATCCCCTATAACCTGAAATCCTGGATACTCCCCTGGGAACACTAATCCACAATCCCTAACCAGACCCTCCCCCGCACCCCTTTCCAGAAACCTACAGACGGCCGTGAAATTTAGATTAAATATATAAAATTTAATACAAATATACACACCTTTAATTGCAAACAAAAAACATACATTGTGTATATATTTTTTTAATTTCAAATAACCTACAAATACATGAAATCGTAATTCATTCATACTGTCGGCGATCCACTTGATTGCGAAGACGAATATGCCGTCGATTTTACGTCGATGTTATAAAGTATTCGAGTTATCTGCGATAAAGTAAGCGAGTTAATGCTAAAAAAAACAAGCTATTATTTCTGAGTTATCAAAAGAATGACACATAAAACGAATATTTTTTTTCTTTTACACAAAAAGCAGCACTTTCTAGGTTTTATTGTGGTTATTTTTTTTTAAATGTTAAAACATATATAATATGACGCGGTAATTTTCAACAAAAAATTGTGGTAAACTGTGATTTTTCAGGTTCAGAAAAGAACATGATTTTTGTGTCGCGTGAAAAAATAAATCTGACTCGGAGAAAGCATATCATCTAACAGTTAAACGGTCAAGGTCGTATAGTACTTATCACAAGGAAGTAAGTGGTTGTTTCTATTGGCCAAGTCTTATCGTATGTACAATTCAATAATTACTAAATTTAGAAAATATATAATTGTTGTTTACTACAAGTAGGACTTATTTTCAATTGGAATTACATGTACCATTCCATTCTCTATCCAGAGTTGTCGTTCCTGCTACGCTACACAACATCTCTGTCAACGCTCATTACACAA
>MJUT01057118.1:249182-264163 GCA_002080005.1 Gigantidas platifrons
TTTTTTATGCATAGTGTCGCAATGTGAACTGTCTTCCCTGGATAGTGGTTAAACACAAAGAAATAACATTATGTAAAATCAAAAAATAACAGACATTTATTTTCAATGTAGTTTTCATTGTACCATGTGACATAGGACATTTAATATTAAAAAAACTACTCATTAACTGACCATTAAGGTGATGGTAAATTGTTATTGATGTACTTTAATATTTAAATGTCATATGTCACCTGGTACAATAAAGTACATGTCTGTTATTTTATTGTGATGGTTTGGTTCTTACACTATTTGTACTCACCCCAGGCAGATTTTTACACTTCAGAAAAATACAATTAACATAAAGACCTAATGGATAACTGTTTTAATCATGGAACAAACATCTTGAAATTAATTGTCAGAGTTCGTATATATTATCATATATTTATATACATCTAGAAAAAAAAATGTAGACTTAAAAACGGGATTTTTAAGAAAATTTCATATTAATTGAACATCTTTTAAGAGATCATCTGTCATAAAATAACTCTTTTTCTTTGTCCCAAAGGTGAAACCTAGTACAGGTTTGACTATATAGAATAATGTGTATCTTACTAGTATATGTAAGAACATGATAATCCCTGCCTTAATGACTAAGTACGAGCGAAGCGAGTACTTATCATGAAGACATGATTATCATGTTCTTACCACAGGCGCTCGTGGCACGGACTTAACACCCCCCTTTTTTCTAACGTTCTGTTTACAAATTTATTTTTAATAAGGTTTCTTTATTTCTTTATTATTTCATCTCTTTTTCCTTATTTTAACTTGTTCGTGTCAATATTCATATAATCTTATGTTAATATCAAATTGCATTTGTCGACCCTATAGATATAGTATCTAATATAGGGTCGACACATGCAATTTGGTCGTGCTAAATGACACGAACATCATCTGATACGGAAATCCTATTTTACACCGCTATGCGTAATTAAATACAAATACGAAATAAGATATAAGCGACATAAGCTATATAAATTACGACTCTTTGACTTATATTTACCCTTTTTAGCAGCAACCTTCTAGCAACCATATGATCTTAGGATATACACTCTACGTGCAGATGGTGTTGGGATGTTGCTACATATAAATGGAAAATGTCCAATGGGAAAATTGAAATCATCTCTTTTGTCGTAAAATGTCGTTCTTAATCGGTCCTCACTGTCAATTTCGCGGTGTATGTCAATGTATGTTGCAGACCTAGCAGAATCTGTGGCATCATGTATAAGCTCAGTGGGATAGATACAATAAACAAGATCACTAAAAGCAGAATAATTGGTTGAAAGGACAGTATCTGTATTGAGGAAAGTGAAATTAAAGGATTTGGTTATTTTCTTTTCGTTTTTCCCTTCTCAATATTATTTCATTTTCTTTATAGATTTAAATCCGAATCATTTAAAAAAATAAGTGATCTTATTTCGGGTTAGGTTTTTGGTGTTCAGTGCTAAATTCAACAATATTTCAGCTATATCGTGGTGGTAAGTTTTATTGATGGAGGAAACCGAAGGACCCGAAGAAACCCACCGGTCTACCGCGCGCCACTGACAAACTGAACATAATGTTGCATCGAGGTCACCTCACCATTAGCGGGATTGGAACTCACAACTTTAGTTATCTAATTCCGAACGAACAATATCGCAGCCTGACGTTAAATAACATGGAGAATAAGTCAGCGTCGCAAAATCTCCTATGCCTATGTCTGCTATCATGTACCTGAAACAGGATATTCACATCTCAATGGATGTACAATACACAACCAACTTCCGGAACACAAACGTTTTGTGCTAGGAGAATTACACGGCCTATGTAAATATTGAAGTACTCGGAAGCATCCAGTAATAAAGGCGATTTACATGCCAACTTTTTCAAATATAAACCACCCATTCGTAACTACCGGTTGAGTTTGAATATATCTCACTTACCAAAAAGGAAACAGACAGCCAGGAAAACAGTTGTAGTCTTCTTCATTATGATGATATGAAGTGTATATCATGTAACAATATGTTATATAAGACATTATTTGTGATAGTGGGAAAATAATGTCCCGATTGGCTAGAATATTGATTAGATATTAATACTGAAGACGTAGAAACCAAATAATGCGTTTCTGTAATAACCCTCATCAGGTACGTTTCTGTAATAACCTTCATCAGGTACGTTTCTGTAATAACCCTCATCAGGTACGTTTCTGTAATAACCTTCATCAGGTACGTTTCTGTAATAAACCTCATCAGGTGGCGCTCAAAATTGAAAGAATGGAAAGCTAAATAATTTAGAATTTTGTAAGCAATAAAACCAAAGAAGTTTTATACTTTTATCTTCCTTTTAAATGAATTTGTTAATCTATATGAACATTTTGAAGATGATACTTAAGTGGAAATCAAAAGTTGTAAATCGAAGGAGAACAGATAACACAATGACCAAAACAGAAAGTTAAAAAAAGAAAAACAACGGTTCTCAAAAGACTACCCAGAGAACTAAAGATCGAGTAACACGAACCCCACTAAAAATAGGGGTGATCGGAGTCAGAACTAATTTTTGTCCACACTCTCCGCGAGCACGCTAAACATTACACCACTTATGTTGTTCTTCTGTTTTTTTAATTGTTCAATCTGTTGACGATATTTAGAGGGGAATGTTATACAGGTGAGAACTAGTACATAGGTGGATTGGTTGTTGTTTAACGTCAAGTTAACAGTATTTCAGCTATGACGTCAAGTTAACAGTATTTCACCTATGCCGTCAAGTTAACAGTATTTCAGCTATGACATCAAGTTAGCTGTATTTCAGCTATGACATCAAGTTAACAGTATTTCAGCTATGACATCAAGTTAACAGTATTTCAGCTATGACGTCAAGTTAACAGTATTTCAGCTATGACATCAAGTTAACAGTATTTCAGCTATGACGTCAAGTTAATAGTATTTCAGCTATGACGTCAAGTTAACAGTATTTCAGCTATGACGTCAAGTTAACAGTATTTCAGCTATGACATCAAGTTAACAATATTTCCACTATGACGTCAAGTTAACAGTATTTCAGCTATGACGTCAAGTTAACAGTATTTCAGCTATGACGTCAAGTTAACAGTATTTCAACTATGACGTCAAGTTAACAGTATTTCAGCTATGACGTCAAGTTAACAGTATTTCAGCTATGACGTCAAGTTAACAGTATTTCAGCTATGACGTCAGGGTAACAGTAATTCACCTATGTTCATGACTGACCAAAAAAAAAAAAATGAAAATATATATAATACAGGTAAAAAGTTGGTACTAGGATGGGCCAAAGTAGTTGGATTTACAATCACCTATGAAATCAGTGCATATCGACACAAATGTTGTGATTTAGAATTCAACTCATGGTGAGGTGTACTCGATACAACATTATATGATAAAGTTTGTCAGTGACTTACGGCAGGTTAGACGTTCTCTCCGGGCACTTCTGTTTCCTCTACCAATAAAATAGACCACCACGATATAACTGAAATATTGATGAAAGTGGCGTTAAACACTAATAACCCTAACGCTCAACAACCAATAACTCTTAACAAAGTCTGCTCATTAAAAACAGCGGGATGTTCTCTATTACATACAACGAGTGTTACATTCTTCATACTCGAGACGCTTATTCTCATCTCGTATGATGGGCGAATATTGTATTTGGGTCGCCTACTAGCGGGATGGTTGTAATCTCGCCCCAGAGTTCCCTCGGGGATTCCGATTTTAGATTTGCCAAATAAAATATGTATGGCTATCTCTATTGAAATCTGATGAAGTGATAAGACACACTTCAGTTACAATAAAATGTTCAAAGCAAAATTAAAACGATAACGTATTACAATGAAGTATTTCTTGTGTGAGTACTCTTTTTTTTGCAAAGCTTTCATATGAAAATGATCTTTATTAATACAATTTGTAGCAAAATTACTTATACGATTTATTATTGTTACATTTTGCTATGATCTGTTGTAATTACACAATTCCGTAGGGGCTCGGGTGACTCAATAAGTTAGGTTGTTGGATCTAACAACTCATACAAGCCTATCACCAATACGGCGTGGGTTGGTTCGCGACCGGCTTTGTAAATTACCAAAAAGGGTACACTCAACTCGCAGCCGCAAGTGATCAAGTTTACCAGTTGCTTGCCCATGGTCGGTGGTTCTCTGCGTGTACTCCGGCTTCTTCCACCACTAACAGGGGCGGATCCATGATTTTGTGTTAGGGGGGGCGAAAGTCGGTGAGGGGTCTGGGGACCGCTTAAGGTATCCAGCGGGTCCAGGGCAGAGCTCTGGTAGGGGGCCCCGGGGGCTGTAACTCCCCTGATTTCTTTATCACGCAGGGTATTCGTATACTCGGAACAGGTGCTCTTAACAACGGACATATGCACACAAACTTAATGAAGAATTTGGAAAAACTATATGTTTCTTTCACTTTTGTGACCGGGACATAACAAGTAACAAGTAATATAGTATACCAAAAGATGCAAAAAATTTTTTTTTTTAGAAAGTAAGAACTATAAATAAGAACAAAATAATTATAAATGGGGAGTGTATATGGAGTGGGCATATCTGAACAAACCCAAGAAATGGTCAAACACTCATTCTAAAACTTCTGTGTTCTTTACAACTACAATCTTCATTAAATACAAATTTTGTTCACAAGAAAGTTAAAAAGCCTTTATTTTGAATCATCATTTGTTTTAGCCGTTTGTAGTTTTTTTTAACTTTCGTCACAGGCATCGCCCACTCATCATCTGGAGAACCATGTTAAGGGGACAATCATTTGATTTTGAGGGGAGGGCTTGGAAGATTTTTTTTCCGGATCAAAATATTTACTTTCATTATATTCACGGTTAAATCATTTATTTTTTTACATAGGCCAAATCAAGTTATTTATTTATATTTTTGTTGTATTTGCAAGTGTGGCTCGGAGTAAATCTTAGGGAGTAAAATATTGATTCCTCCATCTTCGAGATCAACATATTTATTTTCAACGAAGTCTAGGCCAAAATATTTATTTTAAAAATCTTCCCAGGGCCCCCCTCACAAAATCAAATGGCCGTCCCCTAAAAAGCAGTGACATTGTTTGTTTTGTCCTTAGGATCTTAAAATTTTTGCTTCATCATTTCGTGTCTATCGCATGTGTTTGACTGTAATTTACTGCGTTTGGTTTTCTTCTATTGTATGACACTTTTGACTTACCGTATATCAGAGTGGATGCTGGAATGCACGTGTGCATATTATAAAATCGATCTAAGCTTGGTTATCAAGGGTTAATTTTATGAATACAAATTGATATGTGTAGTAAAATAAATACCTTCTTTAACTTTGATAAAAAAAAACTATCTAAGCGACCTTGCTTTAGCTTTCTATATTTTTTTGATGATGCCATGGCCACAGGGGCCAGATGAGTTTTTTCATGTACTTATATTCCTATAAGTACATGAACAAACTCATCTGGCCCCTGTGGCCATGACATGCCATTAGAAATTAGTAGAAAACAATAAGAAGCGAATTTTATCGGAAAGGAATTTAATGAATCCGCGTTAAATCATAACATCATAATTTATGAACGTCAGTCAAAAATTATACTAAGATGATTTTCTGATTAATCGTCGACTGCATCAAAAGTTCAAAAGTATTTAGATAAACTAAAAGGGCAATGCAACGGGTAAAAATATATAATGATTTATTACATTTAACAGGCGAATGAATGAATGCTGATATGTTTTTTTAGGGGGGGGGCGAACGTCGCCTCCGTCCCCCTCTGGATCAGCCACTGACTAATACTGGTCGCCATGATATAGCTGATATATTGTTGAAGATGGCGATAAAACACCAAAAATGAAATCAAATCACAGTTCCGCGTTTGATTCTAAAATTATACGTTTACAGAAGTAATTTCCCTCCATTGATTGATTCATTCATTCTTATATGCGTTGTCTTGTTTTAGACGTTACACTTTTCCTTCTGTGCATCTGCGCCGAAACATGTGAGTACAATATAGATTAAATATATAAAATTTAATACGAATACACACACTTTTATTTGCAAATAAACAACATATTGTTTTTTCTTATTACAAATAACCCACAAATACGTGCAATCGTAATTCATACATATTGTCGGCGATCCACTTGATATCAAAATCGAACTGACCGTTGATTTTACGCCGACGCTATATAATGTATTCGAGTTATCCGCGATAACTTAAGCGAGTTAATACTACCAACAAAATATTTTTTTAACTATCAAAGAAGATGTCACAGGGAACGACCATTTAACTTTTAAAGGAAAGGGGGTGCTATGCTTTATTTTGTTTAATATTACTGTATATTTATTTATTTTTAATGTTGCCAAACTTTTATCGAAGAAATTAAAAATGGTCTGAAAATAGCAAAATAAAATTAATAATAAGACGCGGTAGTTTTCAACGAAAAATTGTGGTAGAATTGATTTTTCAGGTCCAAAAGAAAATAAATATTTTAATTTTTGTTTGGTGTGAAAAAATAATTTCTTGAAATAATTTTATCCAAGTTGGAGATAACTAAATTACTTATCACAAGGAAGTAGGCGTTTGTTTCTATTGGTTAAATCTTATCCAGTCGAATGTACAATTCTTCAATTACCAAATTTAGAAAATATATGAACTACAAATAGGACAATTTATTTTGAAATGTAATTACATGTACCAGTCATATTCAGTAAATGGAACTCAGTACTTGAAATTGTATGTTTAGTACATAACAGCTGGGTTGTTATTATATATTGTGACATCGTCAATGTAATCATTCGCAAACGACTAATTCAGATAGTCCAATGACATTATCGAAATTAGAATCCAGGAATAATTAAATTCTGTTGTAAAATTAAATTATAAGGAATATTTTTAATTTTTGAACAACCGTCGCATTGAATGAAAAAGTGATATTGTGATAAGTTTAACAGATTTTTTGCACCTTCCGGATTTGATTCTAAAATTATTAATTTGTATAAGAGTTATTTTCCTTGCAATGTACTTGTATAATCTGGTTTGGAACAGGTTACGTTTTTCATTAACTGCTTCAAAAATTTAAAATTTAAAAAAAGACAGAAATTTGGACAATTCTATGTTTATGACTAATTTAATTAAAATTAAATGTTTGGTATAACATTATCTAATATAGCGACCTCTTCAACCGACCAATGGGCGACGATCTTAGCAAATTTTAGGATAATAAAAATAGAACACAAACCGAGAACTGTATTCCGATTGGTCAATATATTTATCGGTATTCCAATCATTCGATGAATTTAAGATTACCTGATATGACCCCATCCGAGATGATTTTTAGATGTTGTGAGTTTGATGTTTTAGTGATATAACTCATATTTTGTATATAAGTCACTTTTTATAGGAATGACACAGTCTTTCTCGACAACTGGCATAAATTGTATTCAATGCAAGGATGTCCGGTATAAATTTAAGCGCCGCCACTAGACTTCATGTAATCACCGCACTTGCTCCCTATTTTATATCGGTTGTTTATTAGTCGCCGCATGAGAGATCTAAAAACGCCCCGTTATGGGTTGACCAACCAACGATACTTCTACAAATTCCAACAGAAAAGACAAGCATATGCGTTTTAGAACGCACCGACAGACACCGAAAGTATTCATGTTAACCCATGACAAGACCAATTAAAGGAGCGTGTTTTGATCTTCCACGTGGTGACTAGTCCACACCCGATAGAAAATAGGGAAACAGTGTGAAGATCAAATTTTATTTAAATTTGACTTCATATGCATTGTTTTATCCATGTCCGTATGTCCCACATTTGGTTGCCGCCCAGTAACTGAAGCCTCCTTTATGCAAATCATCTTAAATTTATGGACAAGGCCATGGACCATAACAGAAAAGTATATTTCGATTTTGGACTACCCTACCTTTTCCCGTCTGGAGGTGTGGTCCCTGGTTTTGCGGGAAAATACCTGCTTACTCTTGATGGATTAATATTTCATAAGAAAATTCAACAGTGCCGCTAGATTTAATAAAATACATTTTTCGCAAATATTTAGTTTTTTGTTTTCATTTTTACTTTACTTCTCTTCCCTGAAGCTAATATATGTTCAAAATGGAATATCCGGTTAAATTCTTTCTACACATTTTGAATAAAGAAGTTTTCTGGGAGCCTAGGTATACTCATGAAATGAACATATGATGTAGTTTAACATGTTATAATTGATTGATTGATTGACGTTTAGCACCAAGTGAGTTTCAACAAACAATAAATCACGTAAGTTAAAAGGTGGTATTACAAATGTAGGACATTGCGAAGTTAAGACTTCCAGAGTAAAATCAGAACTTAATCAGCTGGAAGAAAACGCCCCAGTGCAATGGCCGACCTACAACACATCTCAACAATTTGTATATTTGTATTTTAAATCCGAGTAGAAATTACTCTAATCATTGTATGTCATGCTTTTCTGTTTTATTGTTAGGGGCTGGACAAACATGTATGTCTTGTTCCAAAGTACCTAATCCTGTATCGTGTAATCACGTGACTGTGTGCAAAAATGACGAGGTAATAACTATTGTTATAGATTATGTTATAATATATGATATCATATATATGATAATAATAATATCTTATGACTATAAATATTTCTTTTATCTGATTGGATAAAAGCATGACATTTTTTCTTGATAGAACTTTATGAATACTGTCTAAGCCTTCAATTTCCACCAAGAATAATTTTGATCGTTCCAGAGGAGCTTTTGAAACGTAATTACATTTAATTAACTTCCGTAAAATCGGAAAACCCCTAATCTTAGCGTCACGTGATGTCAATATAACATATCAAACTCGCTCCTCTGGAACGATCAAAATTAATCTTTGCAGTATGCATAAATCTTTCTCAATAAAAAGATAAGCCAGTTTCTATTTTTAGCGGTGGAAGATAATCTTGTCTAGCTACCTCCCATACAAGACAAGAAAAAAATCACGCACTTTTTCCCGGAAAAAATCTATTCATATCTCTTCATCACGGTTCAAGTTTTATTCTCATCAATAAAACCAGAATTCTACTACAAATGTATTTTTAAATTAATTTATGTATACTATTCTGCTAGCTAACGATTTAACTATCGTGCACTTGTCATGGTGATTGACAATGTTTGTTTACGTTGAGTAAATAATAAAGTGCTCTACCTTGTTAGTAACATGACCAAATTCAACTATTTTTTACAGGTATTTATCGCTGTTGTAGTAAACATTTATAACATATTTTATTAAATACATTGTATTTTTATTAAGAAATACATTTAAAATACTGCCAAGACACGGATACAATATATGGATAAATCGAATATTTACTTCAACAATGGAAAACAAATTGCGGGAAAACGCTCGATGTAATGTAAACAAAATATGTATAGTGAGAAATAAAATCAAACACCGAAAAAGTACAAGATAGGGAAATCTCCGACACCCTTGGGTAAAACTAACTCGATTGAACGATTGAAATCTTACCATCGGGTGTCGGAAATTTCCCTATCTTGTACTCCCCCGGTGTTAGGCTCTATATTTCTTGCTACATGTACCATTGAAATATACACAAAAAACAAAAAACAAAAAAAAACAAATGTAGAGTTTAATGGCAATTTATAAAACATGACTCAAAGGGCATTAATAACAGTTTCATATAATAAAACAATTGCAGACTTTCATTTCGATTGTTATAAGGATATATCGTTCCAACATCTATGATATTTACCTCGGTTTCGGCCTCGGTAAATATCATATTTCTTTGAACGATAGATCCTTATGTATAGGAGAATGTCCGACTAACTCTCCATTCCTTAAAGATAATGGAGCCGACGCCCATTGTTTTTAAGGAATGGAGAGATACGAGGACATCCTCCAACTTAAAATCCACACATTGTACTTTATTAATTTTATTAATTATTAATCTTGTAACAAAAAAAAGTCTGTGTATAGTATCTAAAGTACAAAGAGAACAATAGCTCTCCATTCCTTAAAAATCATATAATGGAGAGTTTTGATAATAAATTTACATAACAGGTGCAATTTAAATTAACTTCACAACAAAAGTCAATAATTGTATATTGTCTAATAGCATGGATTTTTCAAATATTTTGTTAACGATTTTTAAACCCCTAAAACTGCTTGACGTCAAGACATACCAATCTAATGTGAGAGCAATCGACAAATCCCGGGAGAATCCGGTGCTTTCCGAAAAGGAAAAGACCGAGGTGTGACGGGTGATTTTAGAGGGCACTTCTCAAGCTACCAATAAAAAATGACCATGCAACATCTCCAGGTATTGAACAGGGGAGCAGTTTTATGGAGAAGAGCTTCCGAGCTTGAATAAACATTTACCTGATGTAACATGCTTCCGGATTTTGGTAGAATTTGGTTCTTTAAAAATATTATAAAAAAAATTAAAGTGTGAATGGTCTGTTTTTCCCCAGGTTTGTTACATACAGAAACATGCTACTGATTCCAAAACACATCCGTACCAGTATGATTTTGGATGCACATTCCCTGAGGTAAGTCCAAATGTAAGGTAGATTTAAGTAAGAGGTATTCGCGCGAACATATAGTTGTCCATTAAAATGTGATGAAAATATCAACCAAAGACATGCTTTTGCCGGCAAGAATTCCTATGAGGACTTTTATTTGTAAGCATGATGAATGTTTTATGAATATAAAACGTCCTATTGTTATTACATGATGGGTGTCATTATTGGAGCAGGAGGTGTCAAAACGTCGGTAGCACCCGATATCCTGATTTTTCAAGATTTTCGTGATGTCCGAATACTCCAATTAATCCTCTGCTAATTTACCAATTGCACGTTCTCCATTTGACTCTAAAAGTATTGGTTTCTATTGGAGTTATTTCCCTTTCAATGCAGTCAAAATAATCCCATTTTATTCAAAGCTCATTGGATTTTTTTTCTGATATACTGCAAATTTCTATATTTGAACATCTCATCAATTTTCTATTTGCTATAACAGTATCCTGTACTTTTTTCTAGGTACACTTTTAAAGAAAAGTGTGCTCAAATTCTTTACCTTTTGGAGGCGCTGCTCTTGCTAGAACGGGTACCATTTAGTCTGTTGCAAGGGAAATAACTCTTATACAAATTAATAATTTTAGAATCAAATCCGGAAGGTGCAAAAGATCTGTTAAACTTATCACAATATCACTTTTTCATTCAATGCGACGGTTGTTCAAAAATTAAAAATATTCCTTATAATTTAATTTTACAACAGAATTTAATGATTCATGGATTCTAATTTCGATTATGTCATTGTACTATCTGAATTAGTCGTTTGCGAATGATTACATTGACGATGTCACAATATATAATAACAAACCAGGTTATGTACTAAACATACAATTTCAAGTACTGAGTTCCATTTACTGAATATGACTGGTACATGTAATTACATTTCAAAATAAGTCCTATTTGTAGTACATATATTTTCTAAATTTGGTAATTGAAGAATTGTACATTCGACTGGATAAGATTTAACCAATAGAAACAAACGCATACTTCCTTGTGATAAGTAATTTAGTTATCTCCAACTTGGATAAAATGATTTCAAGAAATTATTTTTTCACACCAAACAAAAATTAAAATATTTATTTTCTTTTGGACCTGAAAAATCAATTCTACACCCATAACATTTAATCATTGTCGTCATTGACATTTGTGTCCGGTTTATCCATTTACTTGACTTTTCACCAGGTTTGTAACAATATTAACACAACGGATGCCACTAGTGGAGCAGGAACTGCTACCCTTCCGGAGCACCTGAGTTCACCCCCGGATTTTAGTGGGATTCGTGTTACTCGATCTTTAGTTTTATGTGTATGTTTTTAAAATCGTTGTTTGTCCTTTTGTACTTCTTCTGTTGGCCATTGTGTTGTCTGCTCTTCTTCGATATATACGGATTCTGATACCCCTTTGGTATCTACAACCTCTTCTTCCCTCTGGTATTGGAAGTACTCGGCCTTTATCTTATTCACCTATGGAAATGATTGCCCTTTACGAGTCCGTGTTGCTCGTCTTTTGATTTTCTGTGTTGTGTTTTTGTTTGTTTTGTTTGTCTTTGTTCAGTGTCTTGTCCCCTATGTTGCACATGCCTCTGATTGGTCCTTCGGTTTTCTATAACGTTTATATGTCAACTTACTTTTCTGTGATGAAAACGTAGATATCTAATTTAGTGCGCACAACGCGTTTCTGGAATAACCAGCATAAGGCATGGCCAAACGACTTAAATGTTTCCTCGTGAAAGAAAGCAAACGGCTTAAACAGGAAGCCGAAATCGGTAAAGGTTACCGATACCTTAAAAGGAGATTGACCTTGGGTTAAATTAATACATTGCATTAAATTGAGTAACTGTAAATTTCAAACAAACCATGTTAGTGCCGAAGTAATGACTGCTGGGCGGATGTTACTCTCTGTGATTAATTATTCACCAGCAGAGGTATCGACTCAGTGTTATTAAATAAAGCATATATATCTAATTTAGAACGCTCAACATGTTTCTGGAATAACCTTCATAAGTATAAGACGCGCATAGTCAGATGATGTGAAACAAATTCTAACATGACGTCCTTCTTTCGCTTTGTAGACAATTCAAACGATCGATTTATCGATGGTAAAATATAATTCGCGCATGCGCCGGTGAATCTGACTGACTTTTCCGTCGTAAATGTATGTGTTGATGAATTATCGTCTGCTCGCATTTGGCAGCATAAATTGTGTGCGACATATTCTGCAAACGTAAATATAAATTAACGTCTTCCAATCAAAGTATACTACCGTATTTGAACTCTTAGAAATACCAGAATCGAAATAAATCATGGAAGCCAGAATGTGTTTCGAGTTTTAACATGGGTTGGCGGATATTAGCAAATTTTATCCGCTAATCCGTGTTAAAACTCAATACATATTCTGGCTTCCATGGTGTATTTCTTAAATAATTTGAAATATATGGGAGCAAGTAATCCAAAAGCGAAAACAAATTGAAAATGTATGTTTGTATATGCACATAGACGAAGTTTCCAAATCAATTGCACGTTTGTTGCCAACAGAAAACAAACGAAAACGACCAAAAGTGAAACCTCATTAATACAGTGTATGCTTAAAATATATAGAACTATATACATATGAGAACGTTTGTGTCACAAAGATTAAATATATCATGTAGTTTTTTTCTAATGTTCAAGATTAGAACGTGAAGATAACAATGCTGCCTAGCCAGTCATGTATGAGGGTTTGTATTTTACTCACACTTGGAAAATACTTGCATGGCTGCATCATTCTACAGAGAGGGGAGGCGTAGACTCATAAAAGTAGCTTAACCCCTTAACCCCCGCCCCCCACGTACACACACCACTTATTATTAATCTGTCGATACCGAATCAGGCAAGTGAGCGGTCGTTTTAGCACTAACTGGTATCGAATGTTCCCGATTATACGATTTTTGAGTTGGATTTTAGAAATATTCCGACAGTGTGGTGTTTGTTGTCATGTTATATATGTTCTTATCTTTTTTTTTTAGCTTTGTCAACGTGACTACTCCGGTTCGTTATTTGGTCGACGTGAAGCATCAGATTATCACATGGTGTGTCAAGGTTGCTGTAACGATACAAATGTCTGTAATCTTCGTGCCCCCTGTGTGTACAAAAACCACAGCATATCAACAGGTATGTTTGTGTGCACTGATTAGTAAGAAAGGGGTTTGAGTTTGGAATTTGGTGTTCAACACCACTTTCAACAATGTTTCAGTTGCATTGTGGTGATCAGTTTTACTGGTGGAAGTACCCGGAGAAAACCATGCACCGACCTGTCGCAAGTCACTAGCAAACTTTATCACACAATGTTGTAGTACATCTCACCATCAGCGGGATTCGAACTCACAACGTTATAGTCGTGATAGACACCAAATTTAAAGGCAGTTGTAAATCTACCTACCATACGATCGCGACAATAGCGCCCCCTAGTAAGAAAGAACATGGGTTTTAATGAACACGGGAGACAATCCAACATTACACTTAGACACAAATTTAAGTAACACAACGTGTTTCTTGATGTTCTACATTTCCCAATCATAGTAGCTATTAGATACGATAACGTAACCCTCATTCCGCTTGTGTTCCATTTAGGGTTACGAATCGGTCCCATTCAACGTATGGGAGCAAATTAAAATTTTAGTTCCGTGAATATTTCAACTTTCTTTTTGCATATCTGGTCATAACTTATTATTCCCAACAATTTTTAAGTAATAGTGATACGAAATAAGTGTTACAATACCTGTTTCTACCTTCAATACCGGTTTCGTATTTTAAAATTGTTACTTGTCCGCCATAACACCCTACGTAGAGTCTCGCGATGGGCGGAGCCTATCCATATATGGATCTCAATGCTAAATATGGAAAACTTTTACTACGAATTTACTACGAATCGATCCAAATAAGGATATCTCCAAAACGAGGCAAGTGCACGTGAAATAGCAACTTGTAAACAAAATGTCGGACAGAAAGAAGATTCCATGCATTCAAATTTTCAGATGGATGGATATAAGTCTACCATGGATTTGATGCAGCGTTTACTTAACACCTCAAGGTTTACCTAAATATATTTATGTTTCACCCCCGTTAATTTTTCCAACCACTTACAACGGAATTAAGACAAAAAACCGCCCGGCGTGAATCACTCCGGGCGCTGCTCCCATACGTTGAATGGGACCGATTCGTAACCCTAAATGGAGTACAAGCGGAATGAGGGTTACGTTATCGTATCTAAGTAGCTATATATATAGGGTCACCAATAATGAGCGCAACTCATAACCGAACATTAGTGAGAAACGTTCCCAGCATGCAGTTTAGTGGCATTCTGTCGATAAACACTAACTCCGGGCGTCTT
>MJUT01057118.1:269414-286918 GCA_002080005.1 Gigantidas platifrons
ATGGATTCCGATTGCCCCTGTGGTATCTTCAAACTCTTCTTGTTATCTTTATTTTACAAGGATCTCGGTCTGGCCAAACCAAAGACTATGAAACTGGTATTTGTTGCTTCTCCGTGCAGCATGCAGCATTAAGGAAAATACCAGAGACTGGTTAGTTTGGAATCAGGATAATGTGATGAAATTAGCACATTGGTTTTGGAGAAGATAAAAATGTGATAAGTGTACAGATGACATTTGGGTCAGATGAGCTAAAGGCAAAAGAAAAAAATCTTATTTAAGAAGCTATTATGGCTGGTCCACCTGTACTGTCCAAGTGCCATCCCTGCCTACTATGCATTGTTAAATGGAACAGCCCTAAACTGCATTTACATAAAATCTGACAGACAAAAAATATTTGAGGAATAACTAGTTGTGTGTTAAGTTTCGATATATATATCCAAAATGTTCAATTTTATTGATACAAATCATAGTATCATGTTAAAATCAGAAAACAAAGACGCATGCTTTATTTAAAATCCTTCGCCATATATATATATCATATTATTAAGGTTGATCACCAGTATGTGTTATAATGTGCTTCTGTAAGTGGGAATTCTGACTAAATCCTTTACCACATATATCACATTTATAAGGTTTATCGCCTGTATGTATTCTAATGTGTGTCTGTAAGCTACCATTCTGACCAAACACTTTACCACTTATATCACATTTATAAGGTTTATCACGTCCTAATGTGTGTCTGTACGATCTTTCCCCGTATTAATTTGAAATTTTGAAATAAAGTTCGTGTTACATAATGGGAGAAACGAATTCTCCTTCAGTTGCCCATGTGGGTTACGATATTTTTCCACTCTCGAGAGCTAAATTAAAAATGTTAACCACTCGCCTGACGGCTTTTAAAATTTTAAATTTAACTCTCTTGAGTGGAGAGATATCGTACCCCACGGCAAACTGAAGGAGAATCTATACATAACTAATGGTATATTAACTAAATTAAATATGGGTGGGGCCGTCGTGGTCGTGATCGCATGGTAGTGTGTGAGGTCTACTCGATACAACTCTATGTGATAAAGTTTGTCAGTGACTTGGGATAGGTCTGTGGTTTTCGCCGGATACTCCGGTTTCCTCCACCAATAAAATTGACCGCCACGATATAACTGAAATATTGTTGAAAGTGGCATTAAACACCATAAACCAAACTAAACCATATGATTATAAACGTCAGAGAAAACCGAAGCGGCAATCAAGAATGGAAAATCCAGACACAGTGGCAACACTGGGTACACAAGACAACGCATGAAGACAAACAAAGACAAAATAATACAGAAAACTGAAAAAGATTAACAACACGAATCCCACGTGCACCATCAAATCAGGGTGAACTCGGATGCTCACAAAGGGTAAACAGTTCTTTTTTCTTACAAGACGCCGGTAATATTGCTCATATATTCAATAGTGGTATTAAAACAGGTTTTACAAAGGTAACCATACCAAGAAACAAGGCGTGGACCCAGATGCTTTCAAAGGGTAAATAGTTCCTGCCTCTTATAAAGCACCCGCCATGTTGCTCATATGGTCAATAGTATCTTTTGTATTAAACAGGTTATACAAAGACGATTTAACGGGAGTGTAGACTTCTATAGAATCTGGAGTGCTTACAAGACAGGATTTGGTTCTCCACATACAGAATACTGGCTAGGTAAGTAAATGTAAGAGAGAACCGAAAGGACAATCAAGCATGGACAATCCCGAGACACTTGCAATATTGGATACACAAGACAGAAACGAACTCAAACAGAGGGGGAAAACAACGTTAAACAACAATCAATCTGACGCACTTACTCCTAAGGCGCAGGGCCTTCGTGGTCGTGATCGCATGGTAGAACTTTGCGCTTGTAGCTAAATGTTTAAAGTTGTGAGTTTGAACTCCGTTCATGGCGAGGTGTACTTGATACATTATGTGAAGTTTGTCAGTGATTTGCGACACGTCGGTGGTTTTCACCGGGTATTCCGGTTTCTTCAGTCAATAAAACTGACCGCCTAGATATAACTGAACTATTGTTGAAAGTGGCGTTAACCAACATAATCCATACAACCAGCCCCATACGCTTACTGTACATGTGTTTTACTTTTCTTATTGTAGGTAATGACAATATCCATCTTATATCTACGTCAGGACCTCACAAACTCAGTATCTACCTGGAAGACTTTAATGAAAAGTTTGCTTACGCCAATTATTCCTTGTTCATGCTAGGAGAAGAATATACTAACTATGTTCTGAGTATATCAAACTACACTGGTTCTTCAGATTCAGGTAAACATTATCTATAGGGAACCAGTCTTCATTAAATATGGTTCACCCAAAGAAAAGCTTGAAGATACCAAAACAATAATGAGAATACTCAAGGTGAAGGACAATTAATACCATGTCCAAAGAAAGACAGACAAAAAGACAATGTTTTACCACACAGCAAAAGGAATCTCACTAAAAACCGAGGGTGAAGTCGGTTACTCAAGAAGGGAATACATTTCTTGTTCCATACCGTCACCCATCGTGGTATTACTAAGCGACATGACAATTAAGGTAATACTAAATATTATACAGATTGTTTTTGCTATGAAAGTACATAATGTTTTTTGTGTACAATTCAGTATTATTGTGGTATTCCATATTTTATTGGCTGAGGAAATCGAAGTACATTCCCCCCCTTACCCTCGATGAAAAAACCTAGCGGTTTGTCATTGGCAAACGTTATTATATGAGTGTATCGAGTACACCTCACAATGTATTTGACCTTCGAACTCACGACTTAAATGCTGATAAACACCGATTGCATAAGTAGATAAAAATACAACTAGCATACGATCACGTACACGACGTTCCCTAAAGAACCGGAAGATATACTAGCATGCAAATGTAATTGTAAATTAATTTCACAGGTGACAGTTTGAGTTTCCACAACAACCACCCGTTCTCAACAAAAGATAATAATAATGACAAATCCGGGACTATTGATTGCGCGGTCGTTAACCATGGGGCGTGGTGGTATAACCAGTGTTCCCAGTCGAATCTGAATGGACCTTACTTGGCAGGCCCACAACACAATGAAACCTCTATACAGTGGCACGGTTGGAAAGCATTCTACTCCCTGAAGAAAACCACGATGATGATCACCAGGATCTAACTGTCCGGAGTCTGTTCTCTGTTGTTTTAATAAATAATTGTCTAAATGTAATGTTAAATACTATACAATTACAGACTTTTGTAGAAGTGAATATGAATTTGTATTGACAAACACATCAGCCCTCCTACAGGTGAACAATTATGTCATAACGTCTGCTAATTTTACAATTTTTGATATGGTTTATGGCCGTTTAAGAAAAGGTTGAAAATACTAAAGTGGTAATCAGAAGCCTTAGATCTAAGGACAGACGATACAACAGTGGTAATCAGAAACCGTAGATCTAAGGACAGACAATACTAAAGTGGTAATCAGAAACCGTAGATCTAAGGACAGACAATACTAAAGTGGTAATCAGAAGTCATAGATCTAAAGAGAGACAATACTACAGTGGTAATCAGAAGCCGTAGATCTAAGGACAGACAATACTAAAGTGGTAATCAGAAGCCGTAGATCTAATGAGAGATAATACTAAAGTGGTAATCAGAAGCCGTAGATCTAAAGAGAGACAATACTAAAGTGGTAATCAGAAGCCGTATATCTAAGGACAGACAATACTAAAGTGGTAATCAGAAGCCGTAGATCTAAGGACAGACAATACTAAAGTGGTAATCAGAGGCCGTAGATCTAAGGACAGACAATACAACAGTGGTAATCAGAAGCTGTAGATCTAAAGACAGACAATACTAAAGTGGTAATCAGAAGTCGTAGATCTAAAGAGAGACAATACTAAAGTGGTAATCAGAAGCCGTAGATCTAAGAACAGAAAATACTAAAGTGGTAATCAGAAGCTGTAGATCTAAGGACAGACAATGCTAAAGTGGTAATCAGAAGCCGTAGATCTAATGAGAGATAATACTAAAGTGGTAATCAGAAGCCGTAGATCTAAGGACAGACGATACAACAGTGGTAATCAGAAGCCGTAGATCTAAGAACATACAATACTAAAGTGGTAATCAGAAGCCGTAGATCTAAGGACAGACAATACTAAAGTGGTAATCAGAAGCCGTAGATCTAAAGAGAGACCATACTAAAGTGGTAATCAGAAGTCGTAGATCTAAGGACAGACAATACTAAAGTGGTAATCAGAAGCCGTAGATCTAATGAGAGATAATACCAAAGTGGTAATCAGAAGCCGTAGATCTAATGAGAGATAATACTAAAGTGGTAATCAGAAGCCGTAGATCTAATGAGAGATAATACTAAAGTGGTAATCAGAAGCCGTAGATCTAAAGAGAGATAATACTAAAGTGGTAATCAGAAGCCGTAGATCTAATGAGAGATAATACTAAAGTGGTAATCAGAAGCCGTAGATCTAATGAGAGATAATACTAAAGTGGTAATCAGAAGCCGTAGATCTAAAGAGATATAATACTAAAGTGGTAGTCAGAAGCCGTAGATCTAAAGAGAGATAATACTAAAGTGGTAGTCAGAAGTCGTAGATCTAAGGACAGACAATACAACAGTTGTAATCAGAAGCCGTAGATCTAAGGACAGACATTACTACAGTGGTAATCAGAAGCTGTAGATCTAAGGACAGACAATACTACAGTGGTAATCAGAAACCGTAGATCTAATGAGAGATAATACTAAAGTGGTAATCAGAAGCCGTAGATCTAAGGACAGATAATACTAAAGTGGTAATCAGAAGTTGTAGATCTAAGGACAGAGAATACTAAAGTGGTAATCAGAAGCCGTAGATCTCAGGACAGACAATACTAAAGTGGTAATCAGAAGCGGTGGATCTAAGGACAGACAATACTAAAGTGGTAATCAGAAGCGGTGGATCTAAGGACAGACAATACTAAAGTGGTAATCAGAAGTTGTAGATCTAAGGAATTTGAATTTGATTTTTTTTGTGTTTAACGCCACTTTCAGCAATATTTCAGCTATATCATGGCGACCAGTTTTAGTGGTGGAGGAAGCCGGAGTACCCGGAGAGAACCACCGACCATGGGCAAGCAACTGGTAAGCTTTATCACTTGCGGCTGCGAGTCGAGTGCACCCTTTTTGTAATTTACAAAGCCGGGCGCGAACCCACGCCGTATTGGTGATAGATCTAAGGACAGACAATACTAAAGTGGTAATCAGAAGCTGTAGATCTAAGGACAGACAATACAAAAGAACGAGGACAAAGAACAAACAATGATCTACAAAACACTACACAGGAAATAAAGATTACTAAAACAGACAGACTTAAACCGTCATTGAGCCAATCATGGTGCATGCACTCCTGGTCTTTCATTATCATCTCATTGTAGTACTCAACACATACAACTGGTTTTCCCTCGTATGATATCTTATTGGAATCGACTGTCACAGTCTACAGTAATCATTGGCTCAGTTGAGTCATCCCAAGTTGCTGTCTCTTCTATGAAATATTAATCTATGAGACCTATAAATAGTTTTTAACCTTTTTCAATAGTCAAGTGCAACCTCTGACAATCTTCAAGGTGTTCAAGGCTGTTAGAATTTGGTTGAAGTATTACAACCTCTGAAATAATCTTCAAAGTGTTCAAAGCGGTTAGAATTTGGTTGAAGTATTACAACCTCTGAAATAATCTTCAAGGTGTTCAAGCCGGTTAGAATTTGGTTGAAGTATTACAACCTCTGACATAATCTTCAACGTGTTCAAGGCTATATGTACGGTTACTAAGGTTGTTTTCTAAAACCTTTCCCATGTAACAGATTTTATCATAGGTTGCTAGAACATAATTTCTGCTTTCTTTACAGGCAAAAGAGTAACATTGCTATCATAAGAGATGTTTGAAGATATAATTATGGCTCAAATGACACAAATTAATTTATAACTTTTATTGTTTGCCAGAAGGAAATGTTCATATATGGATATGTAAATAATAATACAATTCAATAAACTAGCTAAACATGCAACATAAGAAAATATTTTGCGGGCCATAAAATTTAAAGCCGCAAATGTAGTAAAATAAAACTGCATTCTTCAGAATTACACAATAATAAAAGGGTGAGGCGGGTTGGAAAACTTTCAAAATCTTATCAAACAATAAGGTATTTAATTACAGGTGAACTCTATTCAGTGACTATATATATGAATTACCATAATAGATTTTTGTGTGAAACGAATTTAACCAAAATTACTATTTTTTACTTACAAAAAATTACCCAAAGAGGTAATCAGAAACCAAAACAAAAATGACAGTGATCTACAAAACACTACACATAAAACTAAAGATGGAGCAACGTTGTGTTGCCACTGAAATACGGGATTAACTCAGGTGCTCCGGTAGGGTAAGCAGTTCCTGTCCCTCTATCGGCACACGTCGTCTTACTCCTGTAGCAAACCCGATGATAAGTCATGAATGAGGAAAAACTCGGATTGCGATTACGACAAACGGTTAACAAAGTCATGGTGGCGACAGTAAAACCTTTGAAGTGATGACTTCAATTTAAACAGTGGGAACCATTGGCTTAGTAGCTTCCTTATTAGCAGCAACCCAATATCAAGGAAATCATGATAGGAACCACGAGCTCTGAAATATCAGATCATACTCCATATGCAAGTGCTGCTTGAATGTTGCTACATATATAAATGGAAAGTTCACAATGGGAAAATTCAAATCTTTTCTTCAAACGTAAAGTTTCGTTTTTGATGTGTGTATCACGCCTAGATTGTTCAATCTGTTTAGCAACTCAACTGTGTACTACTCGCATGCATATGTTCCGTGGAATCCCTGTGCACTATTAGTATTACAACAAAATATTCCCATTTCTAGAAAACAAATATTAGTCGTGCATTTCAAAATAATTCTTATAGAATTAATGTATATCGTTTTCGTACCTTTTGATTGGACAAGAGCATTGTGACCTGTTTGTTTTGGATTCGTTCATAACTAAACTCGATGGACTTTTTTGTGTTTTTGATCCGTTTATAACTCATGAACTTTTTTGCATAACCAGCATAACCAATATGGCGACCGCCGGGAAACTACGATAGTGTCCGATTTAAAGCAAGCTTGAAATCAGTTTAATATGCGAGCGTCAGCGATCTCTTTATGGTATAAAATGTGTACTTAGAATTTGTTTGACAAACATGGCCTCACATACTGACGGATAACAAAAAATTCTGCACATTTGTAAACACGTTCACTGTAACACACTAACACACTCAACTAATGAAGATCTTCGTAACATAAAGCGCAAACGTCAGTGATCCTAAGTATCGTACCCTCTCTCGTACGTCCGATATCACTGAAACCCGGACCCCATGTGTAATAAAAGTTATTTTGGTAGCTTGTTTTACTTATATTGATATTTTTTAATTGATTAAATCTCTTCTGACATACTGACAAGAATTTTTGTTTCTCCGCGGAAGTTAACTTTTGAGATTTCGTTAGGAACGACAACTCTATTGAATGAGACTTAAAAAAAAGTCATCCCGGCCCCGATATATATCTCGACACTTTTTGATGGACTGGATGAGTGTGAAATTGCAAGATAATTTTCAGATTCGCGAGCATTCAATGCCGTGCCTGTTTCATATTAAGAACAATAGGGAAAATATTCAAATGGAAGAATTATAGGTATTATAGGTATTACAGGTTCTTTTCAGGAACTCATAAACTCTACACTTTAAACGTCATTCGGACATTTTGTCAAATTGTGATTGCATCGGCTCCGTTTACACATGCTTGAACTCCTGAAAAGAAGCGGTTAATCCTATAATAATGACCAAATGCTATTATATAAACTTAAGTTTATAATGCATTGTTAAATAATAAATATTAAAACCATCAAATTCACATGTAGCTTTCAACACAACACTGTTATGTACTACAGACTACAGTACGCACAGTGAATTTTAGCAAGAAATCACTCTGCTCACTAAATCATTTACCACATATATGACATTTATAAGGTTTATCACCAGTATGCCTTCTAATGTGTATCTGTAAGTGAGAATTTTGAGTAAATCCTTTGCCACATACTGCATATCACAATAAGGTTTATCACCAGTATGTATTCTAATGTGTGTCTGTAAGTTACCATTCCCACTAAATCCTTTACCACATATATGACATTTATATGGTTTATCACCTGTATGTATTCTAATGTGTCTCTGTAAGTTACCATTCTCACTAAATCCTTTACCACATACTTCACATTTATAAGGTTTATCACCAGTATGTATTCTAATGTGATTCTTTAAAATAATATTAAGAATAAACACTTTACCCATATACATGTATCACATTTATAAGGTTTATCACCAGCAGGCTGTCAAGCAACTTTTGATGAAAACTAGAACTGTGAGTGACCTCACTGAGTGATACCCCCCACCTGCAGTTTAGTAGGTTGATTGATTGATTGGTGTTTAACGTCCAGCGAGCAATTTTTCAGCTATATTCAGGACGAGAATAATTTAAACGCCACGAGACTCGAAACAAGGAAATGTGATGGGTAGGGACGGATAATTTAGCCAGTGCAACAGGTCTCTTATGGACCACTCATCATGAGCATAATGTTCATAGTGAGCTGTTACACTGGGTTCTTTAACGTGCGAAGAGGGTGGCAATCTCTCAACACGGGACCTCGGTTTTATTTACGTCTCATCCGAAGGACGGGTTGGCTGTGAATTTCTACATCCCGCACAACCGACGGATGCTCCTTCAAGCCGAAGAAGCTCTCGGTCCCATTTCTATACCCCGGGGTTCCCTCGGGGATGACCCCTTTTAGAGGACTAGTGCCTCTAGGACGGAGAAACCTGGTGCCTATTCTACCCCGGCACACCCTCTGGGAGGGGGTCAGTTTAGTAGGAGTTGCACTTATAAGGTACAAATGTACATGCCCTTCCCCCTTTTTCGTGAAAGTATAAGTTGAATTATCTCCCCTTTTAAATTTTGGACAGCAACCATATTCCTTGATGCACATCTACAGGTAGTGTACTACAAGTGTGCAAAGTTTCATAAAAATTCAATAAGCCGTTTCAGGAGGAGTTGCGTTTACAAGGTAAATCCCCCCTTTTCGTGAAAGTATATGTTGAATTATCTCCCCTTCTAAATTTTGGACAGCAACCATATTCCTTGATGCACATCTGCAGTTAGTGTACTACAAGTGTGTAAAGTTTCATAAAAATCCAACAAGCCGTTTAGGAGGAGTTGCGCTTACAAGGTACATGGACGGACAGACAGTATAAGTTGAATGATCTCCCCTTTTAAATTTTGGACAGCAACCATTTTCCTTCATGCGCATCTGCAGGTAGTGTACTACAAGTGTGCAAAGTTTCATAAAAATCCAATAAGCCGCTTAGGAGGAGTTGCGCTTACAAGGTACATGCCCCACCCCTTTTCGTGAAAGTATAAGTTGAATTATCTCCCCTTTTAAATTTTGGACAGCAACCATATTCCTTCATGCACATCTGTAGGTAGTGTACTACGAGTGTGTAAAGTTTCAGGAGGAGTTGCACTTACAAGGTACATGGACGGACAGTATAAGTTGAATTAAGTCCCCTTTTAAATTTTGGACAGCAACCATATTCCTTCATGCACATCTGCAGGTAGTGTACTACAAGTGTGTAAAGTTTCATAAAGGAGTTGTGCTTACAAGGTACATCGATGGATGGACAGGGTGATTCCTATATACCCCTCCCCCCAAACTTTGTTTGCAGGGGTATAAAAATATAGGAAAGTTGAAAAAATATACGAATTTCTGTTTTCAAATAAAGGAGAAATATATCATCTGAAGAGGCAATTATACACATACATGTTGCATGAAAACATTATTTACTGACATTTTGATGAATGAATATCTTATTATTACTGCAACAGACAATCATTTTTTAAAATTTTTAACTAAAAGTTGGCCTCCACCTCCCCTTATAGCCAACCCTAGCTCTCCCTGTCTTAATTAGAAAGACCAGTGTACAAATGATGACATGATAATTTTTTTCATCAAACATATGATTTTTTAACAATAAAAATTGACATTGATTATTATAATTGAATAGATAAAAAAAAAACACTGTAAGATACCGAACATTTCATTGTTTTTGGATAATGTAAGATTGAAAAAATGCTATTCTACAAAAAATTTCTGCTTATGTAATTAGACTTAGTAAATCCTTTCAATAAAATTAAAAAGTTATATATAAAACTTTGGTTTTAATAGCTTATACCTTTCAAGAGGCTTCAAGGTGAGAGCAATAAAAGCAATTGCTCTGATTATGCCGTAATTCTTAATTTAAGATGAAAAAGAACATCTTATGTACAATTACTACAGATATATTTCACTATGTTGACATGGTTGGTACTTTACAATACAATTCTTCACAATACCACAAAGCAATACCTTTGCCAATATTGTTGAAATTAATCAAGTTACTCAAAATATAAAATTATAATAAAATCACTAAATGACAAGTTTTATCAGCAGTGGGCATTTAATGTTTCTTCTTCTTTGCTTCTACATTTACAGCTTTCTCAAGATTCTATTAATTTTTAGTACTATGATTGTACTACTTATATATTGACATTGACACATTGTACCATACATATTAGTAGTACATGTACAATCATAGTACAGTAAATGAATAGTACAATAAAACTAATATATTTTAATTGTACATGAAAAGTACTGTTGCAAAAGAAGCAGTGTATGCATGTATACTTATACAGTGTGCTGGAAATGTATGTAGAACAATACACTGTTTTGACAGCTGCAGGTACATCCAAATGCCAGCTCTTATTTCTGAAGGAGGCACATTGCTAACTAACTTTAACATAACATACATTTGTATTCTACTATTGCTGCATGTTGTCAGATCAATGATACAGACTTGCAAATTGGTTGTTTGTGAATAACTTTGAATATTGAAAACATCAAAAACACTAAAGTGTAAAGATACATGTCATGTATCTTTAGTGTTTTTGATGTATACACATCCTTTCCATTGAAATATACATTAAATTTACACTTTGTTGTTTTTCATATTCCCCATTACTGATACAAACAACCAAATATCAAGAACTTAATCCACAGCTTTCACTGTTTTCATTATCCGTTAACTTAAAAAAAAAAAATTTGTACTGGAATATAGGAAAATACAGGAATCTTAGCCCTAATACATGAAAATATAGGAAGTGAAAAAAAAAAGAAGAAAATATAGGAAAAATAGGACACTTGACAGCCTGCACCAATATGTATTCTAATGTGTGTCTGTAAGTTACCATTTTCACTAAATCCTTTACCACATATATATGACATTTATAAGGTTTATCACCAGTATGCGTTCTAATGTGTATACAGTGAGGATTTTGACTAAATCCTTTACCACATATATCATATTTATAAGGTGTATCACCAGTATGTGTTTTAATGTGTATCTGTAAGTTACCATTCTCACTAAATCCTTTACCACATATATGACATTTATAAGGTTTATCACCAGTATGCGTTCTAATGTGTATCTGTAAGTGAGGATTTTGACTAAATCCTTTGCCATATATCACATTTATAAGGTTTATCACCAGTATGTGTTCTAATGTGTATCTGTAAGTTATGATTCTGACTAAACACTTTACCACATATATCACATTTATAAGGTATATCACCAGTATGTATTCTAATGTGTCTCTGTAAGTTACCATTCTCACTAAATCCTTTACCACATACTTCACATTTATAAGGTTTATCACCAGTATGTATTCTAATGTGTATCTGTAAGTTACCATTCTCACTAAATCCTTTCCCACATACTTCACATTTATAAGGTTTATCACCAGTATGTATTCTAATGTGTCTCTGTAAGTCTCCATTCTGACGAAATCCTTTATCACATATATCACATTTATAAGGTTTATCACCAGTATGTATTCTAATGTGTCTCTGTAAGTCTCCATTCTGACTACATTCTTTACCACATATATCGCATTTATAAGGTTTATCACCTGTATGTGTTCTAATGTGTGTGTGTAAGTTAGAATTCTGACTAAATCCTTTACCACATATATCACATTTATAAGGTTTATCAACTGTATGTGTTCTAATGTGATTCTGTAAGTCAGAATTATGAGTCAGTCCTTTACCACATATATCATCTCCAGTAGGTGATCTCCTGTTATTTAAAGTACATCCTTCACCACATTTGAAGAAGTTTTCAGTTCTTTTTGTTTTGCACTGATCTAAAATTTGATGTTCTGTAAAGCTACATGTATTTGTATCATGTGATTGTTTCTTGCAGTCTATTAAGTCATCCATATTATTCTCCTTCCAAATATTTCTGAAAAATAATTTATAGATACAAATGAAAAAAATAAAAAACTAGAGACTCACTCACATAGTAAAGATTTATTGAGTCAATTATATTTACATATCTCTAAAAGAAAAAGCATTAATATGTACATGTCATTTTGTTGTTGCTGGCATTATACAGCAGTCAGCTGTCAGGAAAATTCCTTTTGCCAAATATCCTGAAATTTTCTATTAGTTTTGCTGGTGGTAGCACAGGGGATTGCATCGAAATATTTTTCTCTGTCGACTGACATCTGTAAGAAAACCACAAGGGAGGAATCTCCCAATTTCAAATTTTCATACCTCACGTTTTCAAAATAGTGTTATTGATACTATAACTAATTGACGAGTTTCATTATAAAAACATCAGTAACGCACAAAAGGTGCGAAAGCCGAGTTGCGAACATGTGGATGGACAATGTGACCTTGAACTTTGACCTACAAACCTCAAGATAAATAGGCTTCCTCCTCTCACTATCAGGCATGTGTGTACCATATTTCATTTAGATCCAACATTTCGTTCTAAAGATATTATGCGGAAACGAAAAAAGTATCTAAGTTTTGTTCTATTTTTAGAAGTTGTGACCTTGACCTTTGTCCTACAAACCTCAATATCAATAGGCTTCCTCCTCTCACCATCAGGCATGTGTGTATCAAGTTTCATTTAGATCAGACATTTCATTCTTAAGATATTGTGCGGAAACGATTGTGCTGCCCGGACGCCCGGACGCCATTCATCATATTATAAGCCGAGTTCGACTTCGTCGCAACTCGACTTAAAAATGTCACGACTGACCAAATAACGCGCATGAGTTAGTTACAACGTTATTTGGTCATGAGTGACATATTTTTGATAATGAAACTCATCAATTAGTTATAGATACGATAACGTAACCCTCATTCCGCCTGTGCTCCATTTAGGGTTACGATCCGGTCCCATCAACGTAATGGAGCATATTAAAATTTTCGCTCCGTGAATATTTCAACTTTCTTTTTGCATATGTGGTCATAACTTATTATTCCCTACAATTTTTAAGTAATGGTGATATAAAATAAGTGTTACAATACCTGTTTCTACCTTCACGTTCGATTTGGTTTTCGAAAATTGTTACTTGTCCGCCATCACACCTTACGTAGACTTGTGATGGGCGGAGCCTATCCATATATGGATTTTGAATATAATTGGATCTCAATGCCAAATATGGAAAACGTTTACTACGTTTTACTATGATTTTACGGCAATATCCAAATAAGGATATCTCAAAAACGAGGCAAGTGCACGTGAAATAGCAACTTGTAAACAAAATGTCGGACAGAAAGAAGATTTCCTGCATTCAAATTTTAAGATGGATATAAGTTGACCATGGATTGATGCAGCGCTTACTTAACATCTCAAGCTTTACCTAAATATATTTATCTTTCACCCCCGTTAATTTTTACTTACATCGGAATTAGGACAAAAAACCGCCCGGTGTGAATCACTCCGTGCGCTGCTCCATTACGTTGAATGGGACCGATTCGTAACCCTAAATGGAGCACAAGCGGAATGAGGGTTACGTTATCGTATCTATTAGTTATAGTATTTATTATATAGATAAAAAAATGTTTCGAATCGAATTTAATATAAAATAAGTTCAATTGCACTATATTACATGTGTAGCATAGAATTACAGAATTTTCCGAGTTAAATAAAAACGATAATTTCACAGTGAAATTATCGTATTTAATTTCACTCTCGCTATATTTCGCGCCATTTCGTTGTCAGAAAAGTAGTTCCGACAACGAAATTGCGCGAAATATAGCGAGAGTGAAATTACTGTGAAATTATCGTTTTTATTTAACTCGGAAAATTCTGCAATTCACAGCTATCTATATAATAAAATGATGTCTTGACCTGTTTCACCATAATATTGCTATCACTTTGAAGCATAATCAATATATATATGATATTTCTATTCCTTTTTGTCACCATCTTTACCTACATATGTATCTGCAACTTTTAAGCCATGTTTCACATGATTTGCATGCAATGAAACCTCCGTCCATACTGTTTTAATACAGATGACCGCAGCACCAAATTCCTACGTGTGATTTGATTGGTCAGTTATATTGATGCTCAACAGCAGTGCACTAAAACGGGAGGATTGTGACCATTCTCATGCTCTGCTATAACTACCTTCGTCGTATTTATATTTGTGTGTTCGTCTTTGCTAGTTAAAATCAATACACAATTACTACACCGTTCTTTACAATCGCCCCCTCCCCCTGGTAAGTTTTGAAATATTGAGTCCTCTTTTTTTCAATGGAATATTTCCATATTCGATTTGCACACTTTGATTCTAAAATGATACGAGTTATTTCTCTGAAACTGATATCGTCAAAATGCTCGAGTTTATAGTATTGAGCTTGAAATAAAGGATACCACAGATAGGTCTGCTTTATATCCTGACCTACACCTCAAAATTGAAAGTGAGGGACGGTTAACAACGAAACTTTACGACAAAGGATTTGATTTCAAATTTTCGATTGTGAAATTGTCATTTATATGTAGCAACATTCCAGCATCATGTTTGAAAGCTTGATCTTGTCAAAAGCACATTTTAAAAAATAAATAGACATGCAACAGATTTTCAATTTGTAGATAAATACCCATTACATATATAGTGTGGTGGTACAAGTCTACGTATCAGGTCGAGCCTGTTGTGTGAACCAGTATCACTACGAGTCGCGATAGCGACGAGTTGTGATGCGGTTAGTTCACGCAACAGACAAGACCTGATACATAGTCTTGTACCAACACAGTATTTATGTAATAAGTTTATCTAACATTTAAATTAAAACAAATTTTAAACAAATAACAAGGGTCGAATTAATATTTACAACTTTTTTTTTACAAAACTCGCAGGAAGACTACATTTTGTGAATAACATCACGTTATTTGTTGCCGTTCTTTCACCAATGTCGAATTACTGTTCAATCACTTTCAGTGTCATTGTACAATCCGACAACGCTTTTAAAAAAGAAATGTGGGCCTTACAGTTGCCGGGAATATTGATACTATGTCTTTACGTTGCCTACATTGATGTGTTTTTCACCGGATTCCAATGATATGACGTCATGACAAAGGAGTTCGGCAGAGAACGTCTCGTGCAACGTCGCGCATTTTTTTATCACCACAGTGTGGTGATACAACATCTTGTATCAGACACCTTGTATCACACAAGCTACTTTCGTTAATTTCAAGGGAAAACGTACATGTTAGATAATACTTTTTCTACTTGGCTTTTCTTTGCTTTCTAGAATGATAGAATTGGAAATATTGGTATTAAAATCAACTTAATGACTGATTTTCATGGCAAAATACTGAATTTGATTGAAATTAAAAAGTCACAAAATTACAGTAATGTGTTGAAAAGCTGTGAGCGAGTCTGAATTTTCCGAAAAAAATTGTTGTGTCCGCGTCCCCCTCACTGACACAACAGTACTTACAATATTTCCTTAAGCATATGTTATACATTAGCTTAAACAAAAGCAATTTAACTTGAATGGTAAAGATTTCTCTTTCAAGTACTACTGTAGTGTCCGTCCCACCAGAACTGTAGTGTCCGTCCCCCTTCTTCTCATGCACTAAGCTCTATATTTTGTTCAAACCTGGGACTTAAAACATGACAAAATTTATTCATTTGAATGTGCTCTTTTATTTAACCCATTCTAGATATATATAACACCCTTTAACATCATGAATGAAAAGAAAATGTAAAATTTGTCATAGATTGTTAAAAAAAAATGAAATTTCAACACATAAAAATCCACCAATTTTAATTCATAAGTTAAATTGTCCAATACAAAAGCTATAACAACTCTCGATAGATAGGCATGCATACATTTGCATGATTTTTGTTGGTTTTCAATGACATCTGAAGATGATAAACTCAGACTTGAACATAATAGCAGAGACTGGGGACGGACACTACAAAACAGATGGTGCATTTTAGGTTCTGTCATGTCAATTTTCTCTGGTCAATATATAAAGAAACTAGGAGATAGGAAGCCTTTAACAAATGAAATGAAACGAAGCAAAACAAAGACAACAATACATGTAATAAAAGAATTCATGAACAATTGCTTTTTCAATGTCTATATATTATTTTTTCCTTGTGAAATGGAGATAAATAGCAATCTTGGTTACCATGGCAACCATATTTTTTTTTAGCTTCAACATAGTTTGTATCTTTTATGGAGGTGAATCCCTCATTATACATCAAAACAAGCAATTTTTTTTTTTATTTCTAGAGCCACTTTAAGGCTCTTTGATCCTTATAGAGAATGACATAGAATATTCTTGTGTAGTAATTTATTCCTGTGCACATTAATATTAATTTAAGATTTGAATTTTAGCATTAGCATATTATTGATAGTTTTTAAGTTAATGAAAAGAAATTGTGAGTACAGCTTATCACCAAATTCAAAGGGTTTCTCTGGTCTATTTAAAGGAGAACGAATCCAACTGATGATTTGGGGTTTTACAGAATTTAGAACTAATTAAAATATGAATTTTTTAATGAAAATTTTACAAGGGCTGATGTTAAAGCACGTTTTCATCTTATTGATTTTAAATTTCCCCCTAAACATCGAGGCTGCCATTTTTCACTTATCAGTGCCCCCTAAACATCGAGGCAGTGCCCCCTAAACATCGAGGCTGCCATTTTTCACTTATCAGTGACGTCATGACGTAAATCCATCTATTCCGATTTACCTGTTCAGCTTAACTGCATCAAAACAATAATATCATTTTTGGAATTCCGTCATAATGGATAGTAATTGAGAATTTCTATTCATTATGACGGAATCGTGAAAAGAATCGTGGCAAAATTCTGTAAATTTGTACTGACGAAATGCTTTCGAGACGTTTCGTCCACATTCCGGTTCGGCCAAAGTACGTTTCGTCCACAAACCATTTTGGCCATAGTCGTTTCGGCCATAGTTTATATTTATCTGTTTGAAGAGGGATTTTCTCTAAATTAAATTGTTAGATTTGTCAAAAGGGAACGACCATTA
>MJUT01057118.1:286930-313695 GCA_002080005.1 Gigantidas platifrons
GGGGGGGGGGGGTATGGTTTTTTTCCTAAAAAAATATTCTGATTCCTAATGTTGCTGAAAAAAATATTCTGATTTTGGTGGAGAAAAAAAAAATCTGATTCAGAGTTTTTGTCATATAACCTAATGTTTAATATCTGAGAAAAAAAAATGCGCTTCGTGCGACAAAAAAAAATCCAACTCTAGTGTTGACCGAAAAGTTAAATGGTCAGTCCCTAAGTATGGAAGAAGAACCTGAGTGTCGTAGCCTGTACTTTTGTATGGATTCTAAGGGGAATTATTTTTTTTATAGTAATCATGATAATACACATACGCATATCATATTCACGGTGTATATTCATAACGACTCCTTTCCGATTAAATCGGCGTTCTTGCTTCCTTTCCGAATCAGGAATCGCTTCCATTTCGACTTTTGATTTATTTTCACAACAGACGTATTGTCAATTTATCTTTTAATTGCCATATTTAGTGACTGAAAACATAGATGACGGAACACAATATACATACAGGAAATTGAAATAAGATCCTACGTGATCTCACTGGGCGATGATGATTTTATTTTCAGCGCACAAAAAATATTTGTTACATATCTACGCAACACCAAGAAGGAAAATTTCAAAAACGTGATGTTTCTCGAGTAACATGTCTATCAAAACCAATTACACAACAATTTTAAGACAATAACAGTTCCATTGAAATAGATAATAGGTTTATATCAAAAAGTGCATGTACATAAAGTGCGATTATTGTAAAACAAGTATAGAACGCCTCCTTTCAGAGCATGGAAACGATTCTTTTCAGATAACCATTCATTGTTTGACTTACATACGATTTCATGGATTTACTTTACAACATTTCAGTGCGTGGATTGGTTTCTTATTTTTTTTTATTTTTGGTGTTTTAACGCCACTTTCAACAATATTTCAGCTATATCATGGTGACCAGTTTTAGTCGTGGAGGAAGCCGGAATACCCGGAGAGAACCACCGACCATGGGCAAGCAATTGGAAACTTTATCCACTTGCGACTGCGAGTCGAGTACACCCTTTTTAACTCACCTGGCCAAAGGCCATGTGAGCTTTTGCCATCACTTGGCGTCCGTCGTACGTCACATTTAAATCTTCTCCTCGGAAACCACTGGGCCAATTGCAACCAGCACTACTCCATGGGCTATTGTAAATTGAAAATCTATAATTAGGGGGGTTCACAGGAGTTGTCGTTTGTGTATTTGTTGTTGTTGAGTCTCTTGATTCTGTTAATTCATTCTGGTCTTTTGACAATTTCACTCTTTTAGGAGAGTGTAACCAACGTCCTTTTTTCTTCCGCTTCATGTTTAATCAGTTCTAAAATGAGACAGACATCAATCATGAAAAACCCAGTGACCATTCTACCCTTAAACACAACAGATAAACCGAGAGACTAACAAAAATTATATCGAAAATAGAGTACTGTCTTTACAGTGAAATTCGTATATCCCCTAACGTCTTTGTATGCCTATTAAGTTGGTGTTTTTAGCATTTTTAGACATGTCATTGGGCACGTCCAATGCTCTCATTTTCATATTAATATTTTAGTTTTCTTTGTGGGTCTGTCTTTAATTGTTCTGTGTTATTTGTGTGACTTGTTTTCTTGACTTGTCACGCTCTTTTACATGTTTTCACAATCATGATAATATTGTTCAAACATCATCGATTCACCTTCTGAAACTGGAATCGTTTCTTTACACTCTCAAAGGAATTGTTTCCAGAATATATGTTTTATTCGACTGATCGGAAAAGAGGCGTTTCTTTGATTTTTGTAAATCATTAATTTTTCGGAAATTTACTGAAAATTTGAATCGACAAAATACGAATGTATAACAAGGACGGTACCAGATTGCAAAATAAGGGTGTTAATTTAATTGTCTGTCTCATATATATATATTTTGAACATTAAAGTGACTTATGTACGACACACTCACCTCACCGTTTACAGTATCGCAGATTTCGTCCAGAAGATACAGTTTGAAATGCATGTTGTCTGAACATAGCTCCGAAAGGTTGCGTTTCCTGATTCGGAAAGGAGGCAAGAACACCGATTTAATCGGAAAGGAGTCGTTATGAATATACACCGTGATATTGGGGTCGAGATGACCGACCATAAGTGTATATTGCTTATTATGTGACCATTTACATGTCTCAGGTTTTGGGAAGTGTGGATCCTTGGTTATAGTCTGTATTTTTACATGGATTCTTCTGGAAAATATTGTGTATTGCTTCATTTGTGATCATTTATTTCATGATTTCAACATCTTTTAGTTATCGGTCTTCCAAATGTTACGATGTTATCTGTCACGGCCGTAGGCCGGGTCTGAATAAAGTGAGGCAAAGGGGGGTGAATTTAAAAAAAATTTGAAAAAAAAATTTTGTATTTGCTTTCAAAGGTTATACTTGGTCGTTTCAAAAGTGAGGCATTTGTCTCATTTGCCTCCATTGCGCTACGGCCATGTCTGCACTGATGAGACATAAATTGTCAAAATGGCTATATGCAGAATTTAAATTTGCTGGAATTTCGGTACTTTTGTTATTTTCGTAAGTATGGATTGAGAAACTTAAGAGTGTCATAGCCGGTACTTTTGTATGGATATTCATATTTTTATTTCAGGTCAAGATTGGTTTATACCATGCAGATTTTATATATAACAGGTCGTTTATTGTTAGATCTACATACGAAAAGAAATTTATTGTTGAAAAAAAACCCAAAGTGATTAGAAAATAATAAGGTCAACGTGATCACTGGTGGTTTAACTTTGTGTATTAATTATTTTTTAATAGTATATATACATTATAAATATTCTACATACGTTTGTAGCTACAACATATAAAACGTTGGTTATAGGTATATTGATAATAATCAATCATTATTGATTATATTGTAGCTAACATACTAATAGTAACTATTTTTATTTTTAGAGGGGGGTTGCTATAAATTCTTGTCACTACAAGTTATTTTAATAATCATTGAAATCATTATGTCTCTTTTTTTTGTATACAAATATATATATCATATGATTGCACGCTCAGTAATGGGTGTCTTAATTGACAAATAAAGAATTTGTTTGTTTGTTTATATGATGTGTATATAATTAGGACAATGTGGTTTTGATATTTTTATTGTTTGTAAAATGAAACACTAGACATTCATACCAGCAAGCAAGCACTAAATAGAGCATAGAAACACCATGGTGAACGTACAAATTGATTCATGACGAGACTGTCACTGGAGTTCATTTTTGATTTCTTTCTATGTCAAAACGTCGGTACTAGAACTTCCCATTAAGCTTGTATTTTCTTTGCATTTTTCTCAAAATACTTCAACCACTTTCAACTTAGCTTGCTTTCAGCTTGGATATGTGTTGTATCGCTCTCATGGGTTACGACTACATGTATATGCGATTACATTAATTATTTAAAAAAAATGAACATCAAAGTACTAATTAATTATCAAATATAATCATGCAATGTTTCCGATTTAATTAAATTAATTGCAATTTAGATTGGCATTTGATGAATAAGTAGTAACTATGATTTTACCATTTTCATTCTTTTATTCTGAATATTAATTTCGTTATAAATAAAACCAATGATTAATATAGTAAAAAAATCCTTGATAAAACCATGGCCGAAACGTCATTATAAAGTGTGGCCGAACTGGTACTATCGCCAAAACGACTATGGACGAAGCGTCCTGTAACGGTGTAAACAATCCGCTGTATGACATTTCAAAGTCGGGAATTAATATGCGAGCGTCAGCGAGCTCTTTATGATATAAAATGTGTACTTAGGATTTTTTGACAAACATGGCTGCACAGACTGATGGATAAAAAAAAATTATGCGCATTGTAAACACGTTCCGTGTATCACACTAACACACTGAAACTAATGAAGATCTTCTTAACATAAAGCGCAAAGGTGATCCTAAGTCTCGTACCCTCTCTCGAACGTCCGATACCACTAAAACCCGGAACCCGTGTGTAACTTAGTGGTAAGTCTTTCAGGGAAGACATGTCATTGTGTCGCCTGCGAACTTATTTTCTTTAGATTACTTCATCATTGAAAGTAACATCATTATGAAAAAGTATATTATTCTAAATTTTGTGATATAGTTAGTTTTGACTGATGAAGTTTATGAAAATTACAATTTATTCTGACATGATGAATTATTTGAAGGATGAGATATTATCATGCGAATAAAAATAATCTATAATAGCTAAGTTACATCAAAAAGGATGTGGACATGTGATACAGTTTTCCATCCTGATGCCCTGTGCCATATAGCTAGTTCTAAAAATAAAACCCTAAATGCTCGCTTACTGATACTCGCAAGGGTTTTAACGGAATGCCATTACACGTAATGGAGCAGCCGCCGAGATTTTTTGCGCTCGCTTACAGAGTTTCTGACATCTGCATTTATCAATAATAAGACATACATGTAACCTTTCCTTTTGTCCACTGTTATTTAACAAGTTTTTATCACCTACCTGTATTGTAGAACGTAATTCCCACAAAATAAAAATTTGTTTACCAACTACATTTTGCATTTCGTCATTTGTGGCCATGATCATTTTCCGGTCAAAGCCTCACTTTGGTATTTTTTTGATGCCATATTTGGCGATTTGAGGCGTGAATGTTTACATCAGCTATAGTAAGAAATACCATATTTAGAAAAGGACTGGGATCATCAGTAATAGTTATGATGAAATGTTTGAAGCGTAAAACGTGAATTTTTATGTTCAACTGCCATATATTTTTTTGCTCCATTGTAACGAATGGGATCGCTTTGTAGTTCCGCCTAGACACAAGTTTGTCACAGGAGCTACATTATTGCAGTTACATATATCAGGAAGCTGGCCTGTGTGGTTCCTGGGAAAAATGTGACAAAATTTTCTATCTAAAAATATTCTAAGTTGAGGCAAACAGGAAGTGGACATGCGGCAGATTCGAAACTGTCTTACACGATACAGTTCTCCATACTGATGCTCTGTGCCAAATATCAAGAAGCATGGCCTGTGTGGTTTCTGAGAAAAATGTGACAGAAATTATTTTGTGACGCCGACGCCAGACGACGGATTGCGAACTCCTAACCCTAACCCTAACCCTAACCGCCATGAACGTGTCACGCCCGCCAAACGACCACATCACACGCCGCGGGTCATTAAAATACCCCCCCCCCCACCCCCATCCCATCCTTCACCCGCCAGAACACCCGACACTACGAAATGACAAAATGTGTCTTATAACTTTTTTTTACACATTTGTGACTAATAAACATGAATACGCCCTATGAGTTACTTGTTACTTGTTCTGTAACTTCCTCCATTGAATGTGGAGCACTGCTTGAATGAAGCATATGTACATCATCGTTAAAACAAAACATAAAAAAGCACCCGCACCCACTAAAAGCTTGTTATTTATAAAAGTCCATGCATAGAATACATCACTAAAATCCGGTTAATCTGTTGAATTAGTCTACCATCTCGTATATCATACATCGTTAAGAACTAGCTAGAATTCACGCAAATTTAAAAAAAAGTCATATCTCCATGCATATACATATTTAAAACAGTAGCTCAGGTTAAGATCACGGATTAGTAGTTAAAAGGCGTCGCATCTATACATTGTGCTATATACATTGCAGGTGTAAAAACATATAAAATTTTACAACTGCTTAAAATAGCTTTTATTTATGCACTACGGCATAAAAGATAAAATAAATGAATGTTCATCATTCTGTAGTCTTCATAGCACATTCATGAGTGACATGAAGATTATATATATATTTTTTAATTTCGGCTCCAAAATGTCGTTACGCAGTATGACCCAACATTTGAATACTAATTACTAAGTACCCCCCACACCCCCTCCACACCATCTATGAAGGTTGGCAACTATGCGGATAGTGATTCCTATGATATGTCCCCTCTGCGTAACGCAGGCGGCACAATAAAAGTTACCAATATATCTCGGCCCAAAAAAATTCGACACTTCTTGATGCACTGGATGAGCGTGAAATTGCAAGATAATTTTAAGATTCGCGAGCATTCATGGCCGTGCCTGTTTCATATTACTGTGATTTACGACATACTTACATCTATATTCTTTACACATTGAAATCATGGCTCAGGGCTTATAAATCATCAGATCTTACATCATGAACCAACATCTTGGCCTTCTAAACAAGTTTTCGATGAATTAATATTTCTTTGTTGATATCGCAAATTCTGATTATTTCCCTTTAATTAAAAATACCTGTGATATCTCGGGTACGGATCTGTTGAAGTTTCCGGATCCGTAACTAAAGACCTTTTTTTTTTTTATCAAAAACATCTTTACAACATTTAATTTACAGAGTCTAAGTAAATGAGGCTTTATAATTTAAACAGAATCGTACAAAACAGTAAATTGTCATATCTTATTTTCCGAAGATTAAAAATAGGTTGATGAAAAACTTTGCTAAGGATTTACAAATGTGTATAGTAGATACAGCCTTGGCTAATCAAAGAAAACGGTTATCTTTGTAAAAATGATTTTATAAATCTATTTAACGAGGAAAGTATGTTTTAAAGGTATCAAAATTTTAATGTCAAATTAAAACTAAGTAACGAAAATAGTAAAAATAATTAAATTGAACTCACCTGAAACAAGTTGAATAAAACACAAATAAATAAGATTGAGGCAGTGGCTATTTTGCCGGCTCCGGCAAAATAGCCTCTTAGGTGCCATTTTTCCGGCTCCGGCAAAATAGTCTCCTATAGTGCTATTTTGCCGGTTCCGGCAAAATAGTAATTTAACTAGGGATTTGCTATTTTGCCGTACGATCTAATTATCCCATCTCATTATCAAAATGTCAGAAGCAGTTAAGACTAATCACGCTTGATTTGTATTATATAAATTATGTACTAGTATTAGAACAAATGGGATACAAGTTTGTGCGACATGAATTATTAAAAAAAAAACGTTTATTTTATTTTTATTTCAAAAGTTTAAAAATACCTATTTCTGGACATCATAATTTTTAAAATTCAAAGGTATTTCAATTAAGATACATAATTTTAAAAATTCAGAGATATTTCAATTAAGATAAGCATACTTTTAAAAAGATACGATAACAAAATATCAAAATGTTTACCATAAAAAGGAACTGTCTCATTTAAATTTGTTTTTATCAGATATAGTCAATAGTTACATAGTATCACAGGGATTGACTTTAAAGGAATATTAAAGCTCATTTTTGGTAATTTTTTATCTCATGAAAACATTCAACTGGTTCAATAAATGATATTTATGAAACATTAACCCGGTTTTTATCAATGAAACTTTGTAAAGGTGACATAATTCGCTGATAATTCTGTCATATCTTGTGGTCTTTGCCTTGAATTGTATTTTTGCTTCATGGACAAAAATTCATTTCGACCCTTTTAAGTGATATTTTAACGATATTAGGGATTATATGGGCGTGCAAAGTATTTTTGGATTGTTTTTACAATTAAATTGAAAAGAAACAACCTTCCTCACGAGTTGAAGAAATATATGTTAAAACGGGCTTTAATATCCCTTTAAACAGAACAATCTTTAACAAAATGTGCAAAAGTAAAAGAACTTTAACAATAAAGTACAGTATTTGTTTTGTAAATGTTTACCCCTGTGATACGTACAGCATTTATAAGTAAAGCACGTTAGGGTTTTCAAAAGATTTGATAATCAGCATATAATGTTATTATCAAGAGAACTACACTCCAACTTGTAGATTCTTAAAAATAGTCAACTCGACCCTTAAAGAGACCCTCGTTGATTATTTTTAAGAATCTACAGTTGGAGTGAATTCTCCATTACATAACACTTGACTCTTTTTCAAATTGTGTCAACGATTGTTTTAATTCCTCATATGAGTTGAATTTCGTATTTACTTCAAGTTTTTTTTATCGACGAAGTGTCCCTTCCATTTTAAACTCAAATGATTTCTAACATTGATTATACTGAGAGCAACTCACCAAAATATACTTGTATTAAATTATCCTGCAGACAAAATACGACTATTGCATTGTTTTTACAATCATTATAATTAGTCCTCAGTCACCCGTAATTTGCATAGAAATTATTATTATCATAAATGTAGAAAAATAATATTTAATATCAAAACTAATATGTTAACGACCGGCAAAATAGCAAATGCCTATAGTAATTGCTATTTTACCGGAGCCGGCAAAATAGCACTAAGGAGGCTATTTTGCCGGAGCCGGAAAAATAGCCACTGCCTAAGATTTATCGTCTTTATTGATTGAAAGCGCAGGTAAAAGTGAGCCTTTCAAAGATTAAAGGGATTATAGAAATTTGGAATTTGTTTCTGTTTCGTCCAATCAAACATTAGGAGTCATTAGATACTATAGTAACGGCGAATGAATTTGTAGCTCACTGTGTAAAAATCTACTTTTTCACAGGTACTACAAATTAAGCACGTCTTCACTGTCTTAACTTAGCCTGACATGTGTTGTTTACACAACTACTCAATTTTTAAGACTGTAATTTTCCTGTTTGTCGTAATCAGAACTCTGTCCTTTTCTCATTATATATAGGCCGTCCTAAATTAATTCTACGTTTAACATCAAGGTAGAGTATCAAAACCTAGGAGGGAGGGAGGAAAATAAAAAAAAAACAAACAAAAAAATCAAACAACCTATTAACATTTCAGTATTTTTTTCAGTGCTCAATTTATAGCCTGAAGATGTGCAAAACACAGTTTTTAGTGTCAATAGAGACGATTTAGAACTGTATTCTGTAATTAATAGTTTTATTAATTAAACATGAGAGATTAACAGTCCATGGGAATGTAGCACTGAACTTCATCTTTTGGCGAAGGAGGTCTCAGTTCGTGTGAAAAAGATGACGATTCCAAGGCAGAAGCACAGGGCCTTTTCACTATCCACGTAAATATACTATTTACGTGGATAGTGACGGGCCACAGGTCAACTCGTACCTTTACCAACTCGTACCGCATTTTTACCAACTCGTTCCCTATTTTTACCAACTCGTTCCCTATTTTTGCCAACTCGTTCCCTACCAACTCGTACCCAAATAAATATCAAGGACATCATACTTCAGCCAATAGATATTGTGTACATTTAGGGGATTTCTCAAAATTGTACACTGAATCTAACTACTCCTTAATACACACTTGTTGATACTAAACAAGATTGTAAAACAAACCATGTAAATTTATTTGGAAAAAATAGTAAGTCCAAATTGATACATAAATATATACATGCTGAAAAAAATACTGAAAATATTGTTAGGTTGTTTGATTTTTTTGTTTGTTTTGTTTTTTGTTTTCCTCCAGGCTCCCTCCTAGGTGTTGTTACCCTACCTTGATGTTAAACGTAGAATTAATTTAGGACAGCCTAATGAGAAAAGGACCGAGTTCTGATTACTTTACCATTATGGAGATATCTAGTTACTATATATGCCAAAACTGTTAATGTGGTTTGAAATATGCGGGCTTTTTGGTGTTTTTTTTTATCAATACCAAATGATTGCCCCAATAAATATCAAGGACATCCTACTTCAACTAATAGATAGTGTGTACATTTAGGGGATTTCTCAAAATTGTACACTGAATCTAACTACTCCTTAATACACATTTTTTTTTATACTAAACAAGATTGTAAAACAAACCATGTCAATTTATTTGGAAAAAATAGTATGTCCAAATTGATACATAAATATATACTTTACCATTATGGGGTATCTAGTTACTATATATGCCAAAACTGTTAATGTGGTTTTAAATATGCAGGGGTTTTTTGTGTGTTTGTTTTTTTTTATCAATACCAAATGATGGCCCCAATAAATATCAAGGACATCCTACTTCAACTAATAGATAGTGTGTACATTTAGGGGATTTCTCAAAATTGTACATTGAATCTAACTACTCCTTAAGGTATACAGATTTGTAAATACATGATTGAAAAACGAACCATGTCAATTTATTTGAAAAAAAAAATATAGTATGTCTAAATTGATACATATATAAATATATACTTTCCCATTATGGAGATATCTAGTTACTATATGCCAAAACTGTTAATGTGTCTGATTTTTATTTTTTGCGGGTGGGGGGGGGTGGGGGGTATTTTTTCTTTATTTTTGTTTTCTTTAACTGCTACAGGTTGAACAGTTTACTTGTTAGTTTCATAAACTTTTATAAATATGTTTAATTTAAAATTAGTTTACCATTGATTGTGTACATACTAGTTAATTATTATGTTTCAAAAATGTTAATTTGTGTTTGTGTTGGGAGTAATGTGTTATATCGATCAATGTTTGTCAATTTGTGAGGTCATTTCCATAAAATGAGGTTTTTATATTACAACAACGATATAATTAATCACAGGTTTATTATTTCATCATTATTATACTTCATGTCCGTGTAAATTAGCAATTTTATGTGTTTTATAAACTACTGGGGTCTTTTTTTGTTTTATTTTTTCATATAATACTTTTTTGGTATCAGTAGCAGAAAAGGGAATGTTGTGTTGTACAAGATACTTTTGGAGAACAGCTTTTTTTTGTGACTAAGATTTGTGCGCACCGTATCATCTGTTTTAACATTGTGATAACTTCCATTATCTAACACAAACAAGCTAGGATTTTTCAGAGCAGGCATCAATTGATTTTCAAACCACCCAAGAAAGACAACACTATTCATCTCCTGGTGATAGTCACCATCCTTTGATTTGGCCAGAAACACTAAATTGCAGCCGTCAATCAAATCCTCACTTCGCGTACCTGCATGCAAAACAATAAAACGTTTGCCTTTACCCGAGAGTATTTTTGGGGCATCAGATCCATCATTCGGAAGCCACATATAATATGTGCAGTGATTTTGGTTAACCCATGTTTCATCCATGTACACGATGTCATACCCTGCTTCCCTAATAGATTTGATCTTTCTCAGATAATTACACCTATCATTGATAATAGACACTTGATCGTACAGAATTCTTCGATTATCACCTATTTTTTTTTATAAGTATATCCAAGATCAATGAGAGTTAGAGTAAGTTTAGACTTTTATATTTTAATAGAATTTTTTATTTCCTTATGTATTATTGAGACGGTCGGAGCAATTTTCCGTGAATATAAACCGTGTATTGTTCTTTTAATAACACAATGATCAAAGTCGTCCAGAATGTTAGCTCTTTCTTTGGTCTTTTTGACTTACAAGGCCTCTTACCATTCATAATACGGTGTACTGAAGTGTAAGACACACACAAAGCTTTAGATGTCCTTTGATATACCCTATCACCCTTCTTCGTTGCCTTTTCCTTACTAAAAAAGGCAAACAACTTTTTTACAAACTTTTGGCATTCCGGAGATAAGTCAGACTTTTTACCCATTTTACAAAAAAATACAAAAAAATAGCAATAATTTATGAGATAAATGCTTGTCAGGTTCGTCCAAAGTACACATGGCTGAGAGAAAGATTTTACATGTAAGGATAGCTCTTTTATAAAGTACATCTGCTCCCACCCGAAAAATGACAACAAAATAGGACCAAAAATACCAAATTTCATCTGAGTGCAGCCTCAGCCAAAACAGTAAGAAGCATTACTGTAACATTTTTAGTTAGCACTCCTAATTCTAACTAAAACTTTCGTTTATTTTGCTGTTCAAAAATCTATAATTTAAAAGATATTTGGATTTTTCGTTATTCTAATCAAAACATTACCTATTACTTTTTTTTAATACAGAAAATACCGATAAAACAATATCTACCAAGTGGTACTTCACCAAATAGGTTGAGATTAAGGTCTATGCTTGTAGTGTTTAACGCCACTGTCAACAATTTCAACAATATTTCAGTTATATCGTGGTGGTCAGTTTTATTGGTGGAAGAAACCCGAGTACCCGGAGAAAACCATCGATCTGTCGCAAGTCACTGACAAACTTTAATGTTGTATCGATTACACATCGCCATGAAAGGGGTTTGAACCCACATCTTTAGTGGTGATAGACACTGATTGCACAGATAGTTGTAAATCCAACTAAAATACGATAACTACCACGACGGTCCCTACTTCAGTAAACAGCACTGTAGAAATAACAACATCACACGTATACTATTACTAAGCAACATAAGAAATGAATTGGTTCTAATTTTCCTGCGAATTGTGCAGTATTAAATCTATATTCATGATGAAAATAAACTTATCTGCAATAAATCACGAAAGGAAAAAGATGGCACTGAGAAAAAGATATTGGTAGATATTTTGATTGCAACAAAGAATGCGCAGATGTTGGATGTATCATAAATGTTTAAATATGGAGCTAGGGTTGGTCTATGGCCAGTAATTTACATTGCCTCAGAGAAACGATGATGTAATTAATATATTCAAAATATTTTGCATTAAAACGGACTACCAACGACCGCTTATAACAAACGCATTCATTTGGGGGTGCAGACAAGAGGAGACCAAGAGTTAAGAGCGAGTTCTGTCATTGATTTGTCGTCAACACTCACACAATGCATAGATAAATAAATCAATTAACCAATCACACACATATTATGTATCACAAATGACCGTATGTTCCACTTGTCATACACCCTTTCCGGTACTTTCCTCATTCGTGACTTATCACCGGATTTGTAACAAGATTAACATGACGGATGCCACTAGTGGAACAGGAACTGCTCACACTTCCGTAGCACCTGAGTTCACCCTCCCTCCCGGATATTAGTGGGGTTCGTGTGTCTCGATCTTTAGTTTTATGTGCATGTTTTGTAGATCGTAGTTTCTCCTTTTGTATCTTTTCTTTTGGCCATTTTGTTCTCTGTCCTTCGATTTACTACATCTGGTTATCTTCAGACTCTTCATATGCAAGAGTTATGTCCCCTTTTGGGGGTGTATGTCTACTTATTGTTCGTACTGAAATGTTTAGAAGTTTTATGTTTCAGTCTTATTTCAACCACACATTTCTGGATTCTTCTGATAGTCACACATGTTTTTGCTATCTTAAATACCGATTTTGTTTTCTCTCTTTTCACTGAAAATCTCTTTCCATAGCCTCTATATATTATCATATTAAGTATATTAAAGAAAGATAACTCTTTCAAAAATAAGAAAAGGGGGGGGGGTAATATTTTTACTTTCCAAAAATAGTGAATTATTTATAGTCATGCTCACAGTAATCAATCACATTCTGATTAAAATAATATTTTCAATACGTCACGCTCAATTTACATATGAAACAACAACTCACCTCCGGTTTTTAGTGGGGTTCGTGTTACTCGATATTTAGTTGTATATGTATGTTTAGTAGATCGTTGTTTGCCATTTTGTCCTTTTTATTTTGGCCATTGTCTGTTCTTCTTCGATATGCGGATTATGATTACCCCTTGAGTATCTTCAAACCCTTCTTAAGCTCGGTTCCAGTTGAATTTTAGTTTAACAAATGAAAACGCCGATAACAAAGGTCTTACAGGGAGTTCTGGTACAGACAGTCATGGAAAAGTCCGACAGAATACTGAATTTCAGTCAAACGAAATAGTAGCTTAGTTTTGTCATGTAGAAACTGAGTGTAGCATCTTTATTAAAGCTAAGGATAAAATTAAATCCAGAATCCACGGACACTCAACACAAACCGGTGTGTATTAGAAACTTCTGGAAGTTATCTTTTTATGTGCATACTCTATATTTACGAGACGGGTGATATTAGTGAAACATGAACTGCTAACCGTTGAGGAGCATATGTGTTCACCCAATGGTTTTTAGTGAGGTTCTCGTTGCTCAATAAGCAGATTTCTGTGTCAAACATGCTTTGTCCCATTTTTGTGGTCATTTTATTGAAACGACATGAGGTAATGCAACACTATACAATTATGGCCTTCTTAGGAGGTGAACATCCAAAATTGTCAACTTGTGAGGGTTGTTTTCCCGAGGGCTTTAGCTCGAGGGAAAACAATCCTCACACGTTGACAACTATGGATGTCCACCGACTAAGATGGCCAAAATAGTTTTATTAACCGAACAACGGACAAAAAGTGATACCTTTATGACAACAGTCTAAAATTGACAATAGGCAAAAAGTGATACTTATGACAACAGACACTAAAATTGACAACGGACAAAACGTGATACCCATATATGACAAGACCTTGAAATTGACAATGGACAAAAAGTGATACAGCTTGAGATATATATATTATACATGTATGTACATTTGTATGTGTAAGCAAGTTGACACTGTCCACTGACTGAGCTAGCGGCAAACCGACCTGCAGTTGCCATATTCTCTACACAAACAGACGATTTCCGGTTTGTGGTTATCGCCACCTAGCGGAAAAAATTGGGGTTGTCGAGGGTGACAATACTATTATTTACCTCGCACGGTGAATTTTTGGGGTTGTCGAAGGAAACGTCGCAATTGTCAAAGTCATGTGACCGTGATCGGACCAATCATAGATACATATATATATAGAGGTTTAATAATACAACCAATTAATTAATTAAGCTACTTTGCATATGATAAATATTCATTAGTGTAAAGCTATTTTACAATGAACAGTATATATTGTTTTAAGTTTTGTATTCCCTGTCAATAATGGTTGAAGGGATATCAAGATCATTGTGACGACACTATGTCATGGGATAAGGTTCAAAATGAAACATACAAACATCTAATTAATTTATATTGTGAAAAAATAGGTTTAAACAGTAATGTTGAACAATTCAACCAATATCAACAACATTAACAATCATCTCTCATCTTAACTCAAATTCATGACATATGACGTTGATTATCAGTTTCATAGCTTAGGACAGACACAACAATGTGACTGTGTTAAACCGGTTAATAGGATCCCTCCCCTCTTTGTAGCTGGTTCTCTAACGGCAATGCATTAGTACATAAACGATTAGAAAACATGCACATATTTACTTTCGAAAAGACCACATACTGTCTATATTAATGACAAGATATACATGGACAGTACAATAACAGAGTAAATGAATACTTGTAGTTCACTGACTACTAGCTAGCAGAGTCAATGAATACTCGTAGTTAACAGACTACTAGCTGGCAGAGTTAATGCATACTTGTAGTTAACTGACTTCTAGCTAGGAAGTAGAATATGGCGGTTAAAGATCAATCATCTTTGAACTTAAAAAGTATTTAAGTATATGATAAATATTCAGAAATTTAAAATGTATTAAATACACTATTCCATTTTCCAGACGTACAGCCTTCCTCGGGGGAAATTATCTCAGAAATAGGGAGTAAATTGCTGCATACATAGAAACATGTTACTATAATTAACGGTAATGACGTTAGTTTCGTTATTTCATTCTGAAATAAATTTCCACTGAAGAAAACTGCATTGTCAGCTTAAATGTCTGGAAATGGAATATATATATATATATTTTTTAAATAAAATTCAGCAATATACATGTATATATTTTTGAAAATGTGTCTGTTATGTGTGCCAGATCAGGAGTTTTCGCAGGCACGCTAGTTTAGTCCATTTTAAAAATGATCGCCATGGTTAATTGAAATAATGTTGAAGTTGGTGTCAAGGCATTACACAATATTCTTTTTACCCCCTTCTTTTTTTTACACACACAGAGATGTACATATGTGTGTTTATGTCGCATGATACACTATACTTTATATATACATATACTAGTATATATTGGGGAAAACATTTGTCTGTTATGTGTGGCAGATCAGTGGTTTCCGTAGGTACGCCGGTTTCGTCCATCTCAAATATTATACATACGTGTATGCCGCATGATAATGTTTACTGATAATCAACACTGTATAAAAAAGCAGAATAATTGTTGTTGGCAACTAGCAACTGCCTTGTTTGCCTGTCATAATGTAATGTCCATGGTTTGTCAAGTATATCTGCTTTCGACAACAATTGTCTGTGCTCATTCCCATCAGGAGATATTACGATGACATTAGCTGATTTGCCACCGACCACATACACATTTCCATAATCATCTACGTCGATAGAACGTGGTTTTTCCAAAACAGATGTATCTCTAAATGTCCACAATATGGTGCCGTTGATATCACAGCACACAACTTCGTTACGTTTCGAACTGGTGTAGTACAGTCTGTCATTGAATGAGGCAACATAAGACCAATAATCAGCGGCGAAGTTCACGATTTCAACAATACGCTCATCCTTTAACTCCACTTTTCTTAAACCTTGATTAATGGAACAGAACACTAACATTCCGTTTGTTGAAGTGATACCACAACAGATTGTATTAGTATTTATACGTTTCACGGGTTTTCCGGTGTTAAGATCAACAAGTTGGATGAATTTATCAGAAAGCGATGTTACAGCGGCAGTGTTCTGGTCGATACATACAACATCCATTCCATACGATATTTGTAGGGGAATTCTGCGGTCGGTTGATCCGTCGGCATTTAGTATTAGTAGAAGCGCCGACTCAGTGGTAATAACTACCATTTTGCCACCAGTTAGAATGGAACCGCCTGTTATCTGATTACCACCAGTAGTCAATTGATGTTTTAGTTTTAAACATATATTACTAATAGACCTTGAAGGTTCACCAGCCACCATCATCTGCGCTTGTTTATCCTTTCTCCTGACTAAGGTAATGTCACATGGTGTGATAGAGGTAGTCACTTCGCCAAAACTGTATACATCAGTAGTTAAAATCTTTAGCATTTGATTAATCTTATAATGTAGCACAGTCTTAGACACCTTTTGATCATCTATCAGTGATTGTACAAACCACTCATTCTTAGTTATTTCAGCTTCAATTTGCTTCAAACCAAGAAACGTTTGAAGGTCTGTCGCGTTTGTTTTTATAATTTTTAAATTGTCCTGGCATTCAAGGATTTGTGTTTCTTTTTTTGCCAAGGTAGCCACCAATTCCATTATCTGACCCTTTGCGCTATCACTTGCCTCTTGTAGTTTTGTCAAAAGCTCTTTTTCCAAATTATCAAGGTAGCCCTTGATGGCAAGTCGGGTCTGATTGATTTCTTTTTCAATTCCTGCCTTGGTTACATTTAATATATCCAGGTTATCCTGTCCTGATGCAATAATTGTTTTGATGTTTTTGGTCAAGTCATCTAACAAGTGTTCCATTTCTTGGACAGCACTTGAATTCTTTACGTTATCTACGACCTCTTCAAGTGGAACTAGATCCTTACAATTTTTATGGTATGTAAATACGCATTTTCGGCAGCATACGTTTTTATGCTCATTACAATACGTTTGGTACTTTTCGCAATGTTCATCACAGAGTGGATTAATTCCGACGATAAAAGGAGGTAACTTCTGGTATTCATCAATAGTTATTGTGATGTGGTCTCGTGTTGCTTTGGCAAGGCAATGATATTCTTTACAATCAGTACAAAAACCTTCATCACATTCAGAGCACCACACTGCTGATGATTTAGTGATGTGACGCACACTACAAACATTACATGCAACTGTAGAGGTCGCCATTTTGTAAGTTCCTACAAAAATAGAATATTTTTAATGAAAGCATGATATGACTACAATAGTTTTTGGAGGGAATACACACAATGTTTTGCATGGATTGATTTTTTTTCGGTAAACGTGTTTTGGTTTTTATTATTGATTGATTAATTGCTATTCAATGTAAAGTTAGCACTATGTCAGCTTTATTCGTGAAGATAGAACGCTTTTTAAATATCTATGTCACAGATGACCAACGGATTTCTGTGTAGTTCGTGTTGCTCAATCTTTAGTTTTTTTCCCGTTCCTTTCCTCCATTCATTGCTTATCACCGGATTGTAACTGGAGCAACACGACGGATTCCACAAATGGAGCCTGACTTACTAAGCCTGAGCACCTGAGTATGCGCGTTGTTTTTAGTGGGGTTCATGTTGCTGGATCTTAGTTTTATGTGTAGTGTTTTGTAGATTGTTGTTTGGTTTGGCTTTTCCTTTTTCTTTTGGTCACTGTATTTCCCGTCCCTCTATGCACAGCTTTCAATGTCCTCTTTGGTATCTTCAAACCTTTTTCACAAGCTATAAATAATTTCGGTAAAAAAAGAACACATGTCAATCAGAGGTTCAGGTGTTTCTTTTGATAAAATTTACACATCTGACCAGAAATTTAGACTGAGGATGGTTTATTAGCACACTAATGTATGGGAGTCGATGTGGTATACATGCATCATTGCATTGGCACATCAAACTAAATCAACACCGCCACTGGATGTGCCTGTACCAAGCAACGAAATTGGGTAGTAATGTACATATGTGTTAGGTATATAGATTTTTCATCTGTTTCTACAATTTTTAAATTGGGTTTTGTAATTGTCCCGACAGTGGGGTATTTATTTTTACAGTATATTGCAAATGACACTTCTGAAATTAATACAAGCGTAACATGATTTGGTATAATTAAACAATGTTGAGATTACAATTATAAAAGTTTGTGTACACGGGTAAATTGGTTTTGTTTTACGTCATGCAACTCTGAAATGTGCAATGAAGCACCCGTTCGCATATTGCATTAGTAATGCACAACGGATAGGCATATAATCGTATATACATCCAAGTGTACACTTCCCTAGACAAAACAGACAAATTGTTCCCAGACAACAGACAAAAGGCTACATGATGCCCTCTGTAAGTCAAGCTTCCAGACATAAATTACTGATCTTTCCACACCTTAAGAATATCATCCCAATAATATATGTATTTACATGTTTGAATAACTGTTTATTTTGCCAAACGCTGTTAACCCATTGGATATTATATATTATCAGCCTTAAAATGGGAGACATTTTAAGGCTGATAATATTTTTGTACGAACTTGATTGCATAAAATTGTATTGTTTTGTGTGCTAAACCCAATGCGTTGATCGAAATAAGTTTATCTGTGTGTGTATTGATTTTTTGTGTAGCTAGAAATAAAAGAATTTGTTTAACTGCTTGGAGACGTGGCTAATTACTATAAACTTCATTCATAATGTAGCTATAAATAAAATAATTTGTTTAACTGCTTGGAGACGTGCCTAATTACTATAAACTTCATTCATAATTACGGCTTTTAAAAGATTTTCCCATCCTACAACATATGTTCTGTATACACATCGGCTGTTAAAATGCCGACTATAGCCAATGAAAAGATCTCATTTGAGGTCAAGTTCGTACAAATGGTGTTTTAGGGTGTAACGGGATTGAAAGGTCAAGAATTATGTTATTTACTTTTTCCCTATCCTAATCTAGAGGACGCGCACATTTAGACTTAAATTTGGAAATGAAAATGTAATAGAAACGTAGATATCTAGTTTAGTGCACACAACGTGTTAACTCTGTTCTCCAATATCTTGACATACAATGTAGTCATGGAAACGGTTAGGAAAGAAGCAATAAAACGTATATATCAAATTTAGTACTCGTTTGTTGAATAACCTTCATCAGGTACGCTTAAAATCGAAAAACCAAATAAATTAAAGTTTTGGGACCAATAAAACCAAAGAGCCTAAACAATGTAGCAAAAATCGGCAAAGGTCACCTATGCCTGAGGCAAGAGAACTTTAGTATTATTAAAAACTACATTATTTAGGAATTGCAAATTTCAGTAATAAATATATCTAATAAACTATGTCAGTGGCGAAGTACTTACTACTGGGCGGATGATACCCTCGGGGACTAATAGTCCACCAGCAGAGGTACCGACCCAGTGATCGTAATAAAAACGTATATTTAGAGTGAATGTGGTTGAATGGTAGGCACATTTATAATAGGCATTGATCTAATCTAGGGATTCAATAACTGTTGTACCTATGATAACTTGTGGTTTAGATTAAATTTTGTTGTGAATGATTTTATTGATGGGCTATCTACTTCAGTAAAATATGCATATGGATAATGTGATAATAAAATGGAAAACAAAAAATACCATACTGTTAGAACAAAAATACTATACTGTCAGAACAAAAAATACCATACAGTCAGAACAAAAAATACCATACAGTCAGAACAAAAAATACCATACAGTCAGAACACAAAAAAATACCATACAGTCAGAACAAAAAATACCATACAGTCAGAACACAAAAAATACCATACAGTCAGAACACAAAAAAATACCATAGTCAGAACAAAAAATACCATACAGTCAGAACAAAAAATACCATACAGTCAGAACACAAAAAAATACCATACAGTCAGAAAAAAAAATACCATACAGTCAGAACACAAAAAAATACCATACAGTCAGAACAAAAAATACCATACAGTCAGAACAAAAAATACCATAGTCAGAACACAAAAAATACCATACAGTCAGAACAAAAAATACCATACAGTCAGAACAAAAAATACCATACAGTCAGAACAAAAAATACCATACAGCCAGAATAAAAAATACCATACAGTCAGAACATTTCTAAAATTAAACCGAAAATGGTAGAAACAGAAGCAAAATCTAAACCATTAATATATACATATACATGACCGCTCACTTTCCTGGATTGGTAGAGACACTTCAGTAGAAAAATGCCGGGTTTTAACTAGTTTTATGGGCCTTATGATTTCCAAATTTGGGCGGGAGAACCAAATAGAACAAAAAGGGAAAAATCGACACATTGATAGTTAAGAATACATCCATAATCAACGTTATTTATTTATTTAGTTAGTTAGTTTTGTCCGATGCGTTGTTCATTATTTGATTTTTTTTACCGTTTTTTTATCATGGGTAGCTAGCTATGAATGGATATCAGTCCTATAATATTGATCATTACTTTGGATCATATATTATTTTCGGGAAATGAGCGTATAATTTTGATGCACCATTTTGATAAGTTGTGTAGTATTATTTGTGTCTTTTTTGCTGACGAGAAAAAGGAAGAACCGACAAAAAAGTTACAGTATTTAGAGCTATAGCTCAATTCAGAAAATATCCTGATACAAATTTCCCATGACAAAGTGTCTTAATTAAAATTAAAAATTGATCATCACTTCTAATTGCACAAAAAATCCCCCCAAGATATGACTGTATACATGTAGTTTTAAAAAATCAATCAGATTATGATTACAGTATTTTTAGAGAAAAGGAAGTGTGGTGGCTGGGCTGACCCGTTAAAAGTTTTGTTTTTCTTATTTTTTTGCAACCGATGGAATGAGAGTCAGTATTTCCCGTCATGTTCTTCAAAATGGATACAAAAAAGCCCAAAGGCAAAGAATGATATTACTGAACATTTTAATTCTTGCAAGGATACCAGACTAGAAAGGAAGGTAACACAAATCGCTATGTTAACGAATTTCAAGTATGGACCCATACTTACCTGTATTGCGGAAATAATATTATAAAAATGAAACTACCTTCCATAAAAGAAACATACAATGTACACTACAATAATAGTACACAAAGCTTCATAAATTATAGTACACTTGGTATTTTATGAACTGGCAATTAAGTCACTCAACAACTCATTTGTCATTTAATACTGAAACAACGAATTAAATATTTGTTTTCTCTTTGCTTAGTTTAATTGTATTCTTAATGTTAGAACATATTGAACTCCACACCTACCTTTTTAACAATCTAGATTATTAGAGAGTCGTAAAACATTTTCCCATTTTCCCATTTTTGTAGAAATATTTCAACCAGGAAGTTGCATGGTCATAGGATAAAAGTTGTAATAATAAGTCATGTGATACAACGATAAATGTGAAGGGAAATTACACAAGGAAAAAAGGAGTATAGAAGGTAAAATTGGGTATGGTGTTCTGGTGTCGCTGGAGCTTGATAAACACACGCATTCAGATATTAGATCAGCATAGAATCCATACCCATTCATATATCCGAAGTAAACAACTAATACCATTCATATAGATCTATTATTTTAAAATTAAATATAATTACCCATGTTGATTTCACATCTTTCAATATTAAAATTTTAGCAAAATTATATAAGCATTTATCTTGGAAATAAGGAAGTAAACATGGACTTGTACACATATTACATGATATATCTTATACATTCGATTAATTGAAATATAGATTTTGTTTTAATATTGTCACAAATAAGTTAAATTTGACAACAAAATTCAGTGAAATATAAGTATAGTCTGGTGACATTGTCATTGTTTAAAAACAAATTCTGATTGTCTGCTTAAATGTCTGAATGTGGTGGCTATTTTCAACATTGTTTTAACCATTAGATCTGAGTGATCGTCAGCTTATTAGCTTATTGTGAAGTGTATATTTGATTCTGTTGCTGTTTAAGCTTGCTGCCAAAATATAAAATGTAAAATTGTTTAAAATAAAAGACTGGTCTAAAGGGTTTTAGGTTATTTTAGATAATGTTCAACAATGTGAACCGCTCCTCTGTCATGGAGTGAAGGAGATCCATTTCTAAAGCTTAGGAATTCTTTGTACATGATGTGTTGTAAGAGTCTGTGTATTTTTATTTTTTATTTTGCTTTAATTGGTGACTTAGTTATGAAGTTATTTAGCTTACCATATTAATCTATGAATGAGGGTATAAATGCTCATTCTTGCGTGTTTTAGTTTAGTTCAGTTCAGTGACAACTTATAAATATTTATTATTTACATATTTATTGCATTAAAATAAGACGTACATGTGTATGGTACATAATATCTTTATTTGTGTTCTTCGTCACTCTACAGACCTATATCCATAACATGCATAGCTTGCAAATTACTCGAACATATATTTGCCAGCAACATGATGCAACATTTAGAAACCAACAACACACTTTATGAATTACAGCATGGATTTAGGGCAAAACGATCATGTGAGTCACAAATTATTTCTTTAATACATGAATTATCACAAAACAATGACAAAAACATACAAACTGACTTAATAATAATCGACTTTGCAAAAGCTTTCGACAAGGTACCACACAAAAGATTGCTGTACAAAATGAAATACTTTGGCATATCAGAACAAATCATAAACTGGGTTAAATCTTTTCTTTCAAACAGAACGCAAACAGTACTTTTAGAAAATATGACATCATCAAAAATACCAGTCACATCCGGTGTCCCACAGGATACAGTTCTTGGGCCAATACTTTTTCTAATTTACATTAACGACCTTCCTGAATACATCAAACATAGCAGTATCCGACTTTTCGCAGATGACAGCATAATCCATCGACAAATCAAATCACAAAACGATTGCCTCAAGCTCCAAGAAGATCTCGAAGGTGCTATAAAATGGGAACAAGACTGGCTCATGTCATTTCACCCAGACAAGTGTAATATCATGAATATAACGACCAAGAGAAAGCCAATTCACTTTTACTACAACATGCATGGCCATATACTAGAATCTGTCCAACATGCAAAATATCTAGGTGTCACAATCTCAACAGACCTAAAATGGAAACCCACATTCAACAAACTGCCGCCAAAGCAAACAAATCATTATGTTTTATCAGAAGAAATCTTAAAGTACAATCACAAACAATAAAAGAACGAGCATATCAAACCCTAAGATCCTCACACAAACGAAAACATAAACTCGCTAGAAAAGGTACAGCGAAGGGCAGCCAGGTATACATGCAACAGACATCATAACACCAGCAGTGTGTCTGAGATGTTAAACACCATGAATTGGCAAACTCTACAAGAACGCCGACTAAGAACTAGGCTCATAATGTTTCACAAAGTAATAAATGAAAATATCGCTACCCCTACACATAATATATTACATCATAGCCAGTCTATGACAAGATCTTCCCGGAAAGACTCATATAGACAAATCCAATGCAATAAAGACAGTTATAAATTGTCTTTCTTTTGTCAAACCATTAAAGACTGGAACAAATTATCTCCCGACATAACCAAAAACACCATTACAGAATCCTTCAAGGGTGCACTCACTCACGATGTGCTCCTTGATACTTATCCACACCTTAAATAAACAGAAATCATGTTTTTATCTTAATAAATGTAAAAAATAAAAATCAAAAAATCAAAATCAAACAAAAATTGTAAAATCGAAAGTTAAAATTAAAAGAAAAATTGTAAAAACTGAAAATTTATAACAAAAAAATAATAGCAATTATATCAAGCTCTAATTTACTATGTTCTGAATTTTTTTTTTATAAATTTGGAAACATTTTATCAGGCATGCGCCGGAAAGTAAACATCAGTACGTTGATGGTTTTCTGTAACAGAAGAAGAAGAAGAAAAGCGTTGATGAACTATCAGACATCACGTGGTCTCTTTAGATATTATGTGTTATCACAATAAACTACATAGTGTAAACATAATACAGGGTTTACAATATAAAAAAGAGTTGTCTTTCTTTGTGTGTACATAACGGAATAAAATAGATAATGGGGGGTATACTGTTTTACTACTGTCCGTCCGTCCGTCCGTCCCAAGACCAAAATGGGTGTCTGGTGATTTCATTCCACGACAATTCGCCGACGCTTTAGTCGAGAAAAATATTGCAGGTTTGGCAGAAAGCAATGAAAGTGATGATGAATTCGACGACGTTTTATACTCGTTGATTGATGGTGAAGAGGAAGACTAGTGAGAAATGCTTCGCCAATTTTCAATACTGTTTGGCCATTTGCAATACTCATTATTCAGGTCATTTGTTGAAGAATGAAACTGAAATATGGAAATATTGAGTATATCATGTATATTTGTCCCAGTTTTCAAGTAGAGGAAAGGGTAGAATTTGGTTAAAATGGGCATCATAATATGCATATATGAGGGTTAATGGTTTTTAAAATAAATGCTAATACATTCAGCATTCAGATAAAACTATATTGATTGGACTAAAAATCCCATAAAACAGCTTAACCTGGCCAATAAAGAATATTCTGTAGAAATTCTGAAAATCAGAAATTACCCATTTTTCATGCTTACTGACATTGGTAGAATTTAAACCCTCTTAGATGATGTTCATATGATTTGCTTAAATAAAGAATTGAAAGATCTTACAGGGTAAATAATCATTTCACTCTTCCCGACCATGTTTCTAAGAAAATAAACCGAGTTTTATCAAATTTTACGTGTTTTTTTTTTTAGAGGGGTAGGGTTAATATTTTCCTATTGTTTTGTTAATCAGTAGGTAGAAAGAACAGAATTATTCCCTGTTTACATTGTTATTGTACCCAGATACAAAAATCAACCGTCATTATGATGCGGTATCCTTTATTTTATTAGTAAAATTAAGATATATGCAGAATCCTGTGAAAATCTTCAAAATTGAAAATATCCCATTTTTCAAGTATTTTGGCCACAAAAATCACTTCATAAAGGATTACTAGTGCTTGATTTATTAAATGTGATATATTTGTTTGGTTTAGTATAAAAAAGATTGCAGTTTAGAACGAAATATTGTTTTATCTAAGGGAAAAAATGTCTTTTTTTGTCATTTCAGGTAGGGGAAAGGTAGGTTTTTCACGTCTGACAAACTTTGGTAGCCACAAAGTGGGTCATTATCAAAATACACACACTTTTTCCTGTTCATATTTTGGTGACATCAAATATTTTCGTTCCCGTTTTGCTTTAGCCTATTAGTTTTTCCTACATTACAATGACATATTCACATAATATGCAGTCGGGAAAACCACCATGAAGCAAAATATTTTTAGATATGTAGTATCCCCTAATACCTTTCAGTCCGTGGTGTTACCAACATAAAATTATTCTTTTTAGGAAAATGAAAAATAATTTTTGTGTAAAAAGTGGTTACATACATAATATACAGGGAAATTATGCATAATGTAAGATATTTTCTTTGGAGCACTAGTTTTTTATCACAATATTTGGATATGTAGTTGTGGAATTCCATTTAAGCTGCATTATGAAACAAACAAGTTTTCATAATTGTATTTTGTTTCACTTTATATAAAGAAAATATGACTTATACATAGTTATCAAAGTCAACTTTTATTCAACTATAATATAATTTACTTCAATTATGTCATTTATTCTTTTTATGAAACAATTTACATGAGGTAACACCACAGATGACAAAAGTAACACCAGGGACATCTTGATGAATGTAAACATTTAATTCAAGAAAAAAACACAACTATCAGCCTATATGTGTTGTTTTCTTATTGTTTTCAGTACAATATTCAGTTTTTCAACATACGGGTTTAATGCATGAGCAATATCAGTTTTGTCCATGGTTATGAAGATATGTCCCTGGTGTTACCAGGTCTAAAAAGTATACTCCCACCAGCTTGTTAAACTATATCTTATATATAAATGACGATGTTTGAACAATTTTTCTGCATAGGTTAAAGAGCATTATTATGTTCTGCATATTACTGTTTATGGAATAATGTGTTTATTCACAATTTTAATGCTAAATGTCTGCGGTGTTACACAATCTTTATGGTAACACCATTGACAGTAACACCACAGAAAACAGGTAAGTATTTTCATGATAAAAGGAAAATAATGTCTCCCTGGCGATATTTTATATGTATATCCAGTGAAGAATACCAAATGCAATGTATTGAGTATTTTTACATTTTGTTCAATTCTAACAAAATGAAGTAGTGAGATGTAAACCATAGACATAAAATTTATATACTATGCCAATCGCACGTACATTTTCGGCTCTACATTAGTTTATGGATCACTTTTGTTTTTGTCGTCTGCACATGTCATGAAACAGGAAATAAGCAACGGGAGAAACTATTTTTGCTTCAAATATGACAAGACAGATAACTCTTACCAGCCTCAATAGGAAGGGTAACACCA
>MJUT01057118.1:345527-366703 GCA_002080005.1 Gigantidas platifrons
TTCTCCGATGATCATTCCATTTTTTTTTCTACTTTAAGAGTACCAACACACGTGACCCAGCCCCTGTTGATGTTATGACAGAATGTGGGGTGCAGTAGGGTTTTTACCCGATTTTAACGATATTTCACAATGAAATTCGATAAAAATTAATACGAAGGATTGGTACGGTGATGGTGAAAAAATCAGACGAAAATTCGTGAGCACTCGCGCTAAATGAGACAGTTGGCGAGAACTACTCCCCGACCAGTATGCAGTAAGAAAATAAATAAATGATTAATATTTATGTGCGTTTTTATTGCCAACAATTTTTGAAGTATTTACATGTATGGCTCAAAATATTTTGAAGTGGCTCAAAAATTTAGTTTTTGGCTCAAGTGTTGGCTCAAAAAACATTCAACCCAGAGGAAACCCTAAGCTATACAGACTACAGTGCATTGCATTTGTTAATCTCGTTGAGATTATAGATTCCGGAGAAATTAAACAATCCGCTGTGTGATATTTCAAAGTCAGGAATTAATATAATATACTGTGATTTACGACAGACTTACATCTATATTCTTTGCACATTGAAATCTTAGCTCAGGGCATATAAATCACCAAATCTTACATCATGAACCTTCTAAAAAAGTTTTCGATGATATCAATATTTCCGTGTGAAAGCGAATTCTGATTATTTCCCTCTAAAATTAAAAAATACCTGTGATATCTCGGGTACGGATCTGTTGAAGTTTCCGGATCCGTAACTAAAAACTTATTATCAAAAACAACATATTTGGGCTGTTTAAAAAAAATGACCCCATTTCTTTTATCATTGACCATTCTAACATGTGATGATTTAAATTGGATTTTTTTTGTATCAGAATATGTACTTTGGTAAATAGAACCTTGCTGCAAAATTTCTCGGCATTATCTGCTACCACTAAAAAAATAGCGTCCAAAAATGTATAAAAAAATGTCAACACTTTTAGTGTGACATTTACAAAGATACATGTACTGCCATGTTGTGTAATTAGGAAAAAAATAATTGTACAGTAGAAAAATATATCTTATGGAAAACTTTGATATTTTAGCTAAAATTTCATGCATAATTTATGAATTTTTTTTTTGTAATTTTGAAGACAGGACCAGATAGGTAAAATTACCATGTATCAAAAAATTAAAGGTCAATAAAACTGTTTGTGTTGTCTAAAAGTGAAATTATTTAAGTATGTAGCATACTTCTCAACAACTGACAGTGGTTAATTGTCTCTTTAATTATCAAAGCTGAAACCAGAAGCATCAACATGTCTCTGTGAGCTTTTACATAAATCCTATATTCAATAGAAGAACACCTGTGGAAGTATGTCAGGAGTGTAACATTTAAATTTACAAGGTCATAATTTTAACACAATCTTATTAATTATAATATTTTGTGTTTTAATTTAGTCAAGTCCTGTCAAAGATCATGAGTGACAAGCATAATGATCTGATGACCGCCAGTTCTTTTGTGTGGCCAAAACATCTATGTCAGGAGTGTAACGCTTTTAACCAATTAAATACAAGCACTATTGAACTTACTTTTTAGTCAGATTTAGAAAATATGGTTGACTGAAACTGAAGATCTGTGTCTTGCTGAGGTATTGTAATGCAATTCTATTATATTTGTAGCATTCTATCTCCTTGTTATAATTTATTTAAGCCAGTGATTGAAAAATAATCTATATAATCATGAGCACTTCAAAGAGTTTTTCAAAAATGATTAAGACATAAATGTTTTGTGAATAATTGTTTCATTCATTGTAAAATAACTATATATTTAATTATCAACATAAAATGTTACACTCCTGCGACACAAATCCTACTTTTTAGCTCACAGCGCTATTTCCATCATTTGTCGTCCGTCGTAGTAATTTGAAAAAAGGCATTTCCTCTGAATTCAATGGGCAGATTGGAACCAAACTTGGTGTGGATGTTCCCTTTATATGGTATCTAGTTCAAAACTTTTGCTGTGATTTTGATCAGTCGACAAATATGGCTGCCAATACCTGTTACCGTCATTCTTATCAATAGCTATAGACTATAGCTCTAAAATTACCCATTTTATGTCATATCATCAAAATTAAAACAGACAGAGGGAAGTTAGGGTGAGTCCTTCCTTCTTCAGCATCAAAAAATCTACAAGTCTCCAATGAGTTGAACATTTGTTACACTCCTGACCTATTTTTGTACTTACCACCAAACAAAATATTAAAACAATGTGAATAAATAAAATAAATGTGAACTTTTCTGATGTAATAAGAAAGCAAGTGAGAAGTAAAACTATTTGGTAGAATGTATTTTTCAAGTAGTTTACTGCCCTAAGTTACTTGATGAGCTGCTAGCGGTCAGCTTTAAGTCTTAATATCAAGCAAATTAATATTTCTCTAATAGATAATTGTTAAATTATATGCTGATGGCCTGTTTTATTCATTGGACTCCAATTTCAACACTATTTCTGTTGAAATATTCACTTTAGTTGATATATACAAAAATATGTCGGAGTGTAACAAAATTAGGTAAAAATACATGCGTTTTTCATTTGTCATTTGTCAATAACGCAAAAATTGAGAAAGCAATTTCTATGAAATTTTCAGTGAATGAATGAGTATATGTGTCTTCAAATGTACTTTTCATATCAGTGTTGACCTTTTTTTTTTCTTAGAGAGAAACAGAAACTTTTGTAATGAGAAACCAAAAAATTACTTAAAAAAATGGTGAAAATACATTAAATTTTATCTCTAAAATAAAAATATTGGTTAAAAATGATCGAAAATTAATTTTTTAATTTTGTTGTAACAAAAAATTAATAATGTACATTAATTTTTAGAATTACTTCTGTTGTAATCTTGTTGAGAAATATTGTTAGTGTTACAAAAATATAGATCAAAAGCCATTAATAAAATGTTGCACATTTTTTTTCTTAATTTCTTTCACAAACCGATGGTAGCTATATATATAGATTAGTAAACTTGGACTTATGTGGGTCCTTAAAATTCAATAGGACATCAATTTCCAATTACTTTAATTTTGGTCACTTATGTCACACTTTGGGCTCATTTTTTTTTAAACAGCCCATTTGCAGAATCTAAATAAATGAGGTTTTGTAATTTAAACAGAATCTTACAAAAAAGTCAATTATTCCACACACAGTGGGGATTTCAGTAAGTTCTAGGGGGATTTCTGTAAGTCGTGGTACCGGAAAAACTCTGCTAAACAAAGAAAACTTCTATCTTTGTAAAATTGATTTTATAAATCTATTTAATAGGAACAGTTTTTTTTTTAAAGATATCAAATTTTAACTTGATGTCAAATTAATTTTAAAGGAAAAGGCCCGTCAGTTGAACAATTGTTATAATTCAATACATTGTAACTTTTTATTTAAGAAATAAATCATGGAAGCCACCCTGAGAATGTGTTGGGAGTTTTAACATGGCTTGGCGGAATATTAGTATTTTATCCCGAGCCAGAAGCGAGGGATAAAATTTACTAATATCCGCCAATCCATGTTAAAACTCAAAACACATTCTGGCTTCCATGATTTATTTCGATTCTGATATGTCTAAGAGTACAAATACGGTAGTATACTTTGATTGGAAGACGGTAATATACGCTTACGGAAAAAGTCGCACACAATTTATGTAACTCGAATAATACTGCACGCCCTCTATCGGCATTATTCGGGTCACAATTTATGCTGCCAATGGAAACGTCAGTCACATTCATCGGCGCATGTGCTAATGAAATAATACGAAGAAATAATTCTGTTTTTTCTACGTATTTCTTCATGTTTTACGTGATTGGCCGTAGGTTAAATAACTGTCGGTTTTAAGTCGTTTTATGCTTACACATGTTTTTTTTCTTGTTTGTCCCCAATGCTCTACATCGTACTTTCCCGTGTTTTTCGTGGTCACTGGTCAATGTGTTGACAAGGATAGTCCTGACCGGTAATCACATCCTACAACCGGCTATCTGGACAACAGATGCTATCCGGAACTCAGACCATATCCAGGGGCGGATCCAGGATTTCAAGTTAGGGGGGCGCACTTAAAATAATGCCGCCGAGCGGAGCGAAGCGCGAAAATTTTTGGGGTATTTCGTGTGGAAAATCACGATTTTACGCAAAAATATCATACTTTTTCCAATTTTAGGGGGGGGGGTGGGGGGTGCGCCGGGTGCGCCCCCCATGAATCCGCCCCTGATATCTACGTCACACGGAATGACAGGTATGAATTACTTTGACGTTTTTCTTCCATTTTATTTACTTTTTGGATTTTAAATTTATGTCTGAATTGTTTCACTACAAATGAGAAATTTGCATACTAAATATGACAGTATATAGGTTTTAATATTTAGTAAGGTTTCAATCAATGAAGATAGAATTTGACATTTTCAACAGAGAATTCTTCAGAACATCAACGTTTTCTCGAAAATTTCAAAAGTATCATACACATTAAAAATATAGCGTTTCTTCTACCTTCCTATACAACGGGAACTCGAACTGTTATGTAGTAAGAATAGTATACGCAATTTCATTCCAGTGGTCAATATGCTTTGGTTATCGGTAGTTCTAATAATAAAACCCTAAATGCTCGCTTACTCGCAAGGGTTTTAACGGGATGCCATTACACGTAATGGAGCATCTGCCGAGATTTTTTTGCGCTCGCTTACATAGTTTCTGACACCTGCATTTATCAATAATAAGACATAACCTTTCCTTTTGTCCACTATTATAACAAGTTTTTATTACCTACCAGTATTTTAGAATGTAATTCCCCACAAAATAAAAATTCGTTTACCAACTACATTTTGAATTTCGTCATTTGTGGTCATTTTCCGGTCAAAGCCTCACTTTGATATTTTTTGGATGCCATATTTGGCGATTTGAGGCGTGAATGTTTACATCAGCCGTAGTAAATATACTAAATATCGTAGTAGAAATACCATATTTAGAAAAGCTCCGCCCTCCGTAGTTTCCGGTTATGGCGAATGATAGATAAATTTGAACAAGGTTGTTGTTACTTTTGAAAAGCATACATTTTTCAGCCAAACCGATTTATCAAGGACTGGGATCATCAGTAATAGTTATAATGAAATGTTTGAAGCGTAAATAGTGAATTTTTATGTTCAACTGCAATATATTTGTTTGCTCCATTGTGACGAATAGGACCGCTATACAAGTTTGTCACAGGAGTTACATTATTGCAACTAGTTATCGGGGACAGCAGGTCAGTGGATTTAAATAGCAATCGGGAACATGAAAAAAATTAAAAGAAATTCAACTATTAATTAACTTTTGTTCTCTTGTTATTGTGCATTATTCATACCGCTCCTCTCTGGCTGCTTCTGACACTTGTAGAACAATCATTTGTTTCCCGATGACATGTATCCATTCCAGAAAGACGCATCTTTTTGCCCCTGTTTTTGTTTTGTGCATACGATACCTCAGTTCTCCAGAATTTTAAGATTTTCACACATTTATTGCACATTTTTCAGAGAGTACCCCTCAGATGACAGAAGTGACTTACCACTGCATTAACTTCAACGATAGGGTCAGAAAAGTTCCAAAAATTTAAAAAATACAATTTTTGAACTTTTCTGTCGCGCCTGATATAGGATGTAAAAAGTGGCAAGATTTTATGCAAAGGCCGACTTCTATTGACTTTCTATATGGATAAACTGCAGTGTGTGTCCAATAAAATGCGACACTATGCTAACCTTCAAAATTAACGTACAGAGCTATTGAAGTCCTAATACTGTGTGTCGATATACTGATATGAGACTCTCTGAGTGTTTGAAACGCTTTCGAGACGTTTCGTCCACATATTCCGGTTCGGCCATAGTCCGTTTCGTCCACAAACCATTTCGGCCATAGTTGCCATAGTCGTTTCGGCCATAGTTTATATTTAACTGTTTGAAGAGGGAGTTTCTCGAAATTAAATTGTTAGATTTTGTCATAAGTATGGATGAAGAAATTGAGTGTCGTAGCCTGTACTTTTGTATGGATTCTGGGAGAATTATTTTTATAGTAATCATGGTATTTACATATATGCATATCATATTGGCGTCGAAATGACCGACCATAAGTGTGTATTGCTTCATCTGTGATAACTTATTTCATGATTTCAACATTTGTTGGTTATTGGTCTTCCAAATGTTACGATTTTATCTGCACTGATGAGACATTTAAATTTCCTGCAACTTCGGTATTTTCGTAAGTATGGATTGAGAAATTGAGAGTGTCATAGCCGGTACTTTTCTATGGATATTCATATTTTTTAATTTCAGGTCAAGATTGGTTTATATATACCATGCCGATTTTATATATGGAAAATGTATGTGTATACATAAAAATAATGTGGTTTTCATATTTTATTGTTTATAAAATGGAACACTATTAAACACTCATACCAGCAAGCAAGCACTGCAGATAAAAAGGCACTAATTTCAGTCATTTTTCTGGCATACTCAACACTCATACTACTTGTTATAATCATTAATTGATATTACTTAAAATACACAAAGTTCAAATGATTTGACCATTTTCATTCTTTTATTCATATTTCGTTAAATACAACATGACCGAAAAAACGTCTTTATATAGTGTGGCCGAACTGGTACTATGGCCGAAACGACTATCGACGAAATGGTAATATGGACGAAACGTCCTGTAACGTTTGAAAATGCCACCCAGGAAAGACAAGACTGAACACGAGTGTTCGTCACTTTGGAATTTATACTCTTACACGCCCACGACGCGCTCTTAACATAAAACTAACGTGACGTTAAGACACTCCCATGACGTCCAAAAACTTACAATGATTCCCATGATACATTGCGTGTAAATATGATAGGATGGAGAGAGCGCATGCGCGAATGTCGAGACTTGAATTTTTTTTCAAGGAGAAGAAAGTGAAGACAACAGATCAATCTCCTTTGATATCGTGTCATTATCAATCTAATACTTCGTCAGAAACACTCACATACAACAATATTCACAGGGAAATAAGTCATGTAGAGTTTCTTACAGGTGACGCTGAATATTCTGTCCCAAAACCACATGATCAGAAAGTGTTCTAGTATACAGAAACGACAGAGGTACACTGGGAGGAGGTGTTTTCATCATGGTCAACAAAGACATCATATCAGTCGAAACCAGATGCTCTCAAGAGCCTTTGTCGTTCACCTGCCTATAAAAAAAGAACCAATTGGTCCTATGTAAAAATTATGGCCTGCAGTGGTAGTCATCTTGAAATTCCAATCAACATAAAAAACACAAAGATTGTAAAGGATCTTTAAATGATTTATGCACAGTTTAGGTTCAATCAGTGTAATAGCTTCAGAAAAGAACATATCTCTGTATTTTCCCATATGGTCCTGTGTTAATACTATGACTTGTGGTGGCAACCATCTTGCATTTCGGATCGGCATAAAAAAAAACAAACATTTTAGAGGCCCTTCAAATGATTATTCATGGGCAGTTTGGTTTCAATTGTCCAAGTGGTTTAAGAGAAGAAGCATTTTGAAACATTTTCCCCATAGGGTCCAATGTTATACTAAGTCCTCCATTTTGAATTTCATATCGGAACAAAAAACCTAAAGTTTGTAGAGGACCATCCAATGAACATTCATGTACAGTTTGGCTTTAATCATATTTGTAGTTTCTGAGAAGAAGGCATTTGAACATTTTCCCATAGGGTCCAATGTTAATATATGTCCTGCAGTGGCGGTCATCTTAGTTTTCCGATCGGCATAAAAAAGAAAAAGCTTTGTAGAGAACCTTCCAATGATCATTCCTGGGCAGTCTGGTTTCAATTGTCAAAGTGGTTTCAGAGAAGAAGCGTTTTGAAACATTTTCCCTATAGGGTCCAATATTAAACTACCGGTAAGTCCTGCCGTAGCCGCCATTTTGAATTTCAGACCATAACAAAAAACCTAAAGATTGTAGAGGACCATCCAATGAACATTCCCGTCTGGTTTGGATTCAGTCTGATTTGTAGTTTCTGAGAAGAAGGCATTTGAACATTTTCCCATACGGTCCAATGTTAATCTATGTCCTGCGGTGGCGACCATCTTGGATTTCCGGTCGACATTAAAAACAAAAGCTTTCTAGAGGACCTTCCAATGATCATTCCTGGGCAGTTTGGTTTCAATTGTCCAAGTGGTTTCAGAGAAGAAGCGTTTTGAAAAAATTTCCCAATAAGGTCCAATGTTAAACTAAGTCCTGCTGTAGCCGCCATTTTGAATTTCATATCAGAACATAAAAGCTAAAGTTTGTAGAGGACCATCCAACGAACATTCCCGTCTAGTTTGGATTCAGTCTGATTTGTAATTTCTGAGAAGAAGGCATTTGAACATTTTCCCAGAGTCCAATGTTAATCTATGTCCTGCTGTAGCGGCCATCTTGGATTTCCGATCGGCATAAAAAACAAACTTTGTAGAGGACTTCCAAATGATCATTACTGGGCAGTTTGGTTTCAATTGTCCAAGTGGGTTCAGAGAAGATGCGTTTTCAAACATTTTCCCCATAGGGTCCAATGTTAAACTAAGTCCTGTCGTAGCCGCCATTTTGAATTTCACATCAGAACAAAAAACCTAAAGTTTGTAGAGGACCATCCAATGAACATTCCTGTCTAGTTTAGATTCAGTCTGATTTGTAGTTTCTGAGAAGAAGGTATTTGAACATTTTCCCATAGGGTCCAATGTTAATCTATGTCCTGCGGTGACGGCCATCTCGGATTTCCGATCGACATAGAAAACAAAACTTTGTAGAGGACCTTCCAATGATCATTCCTCGGCAGTTTGGTTTCAATTGTCCAAGTGGTTTCAGAGAACAAGCGTTTTGGAACTGCTTTCCCATAGAGTCCAATGTTAAACTAAGTCCTGCCATGGCCGCCATTTTGAATTTCATATCGGAACAAAAAACCTAAAATTTGTAGAGCACCACCCAATGAACATTCATGTACAGTTTGGCTTTAATCCTATTTGTAGTTTTTGAAAAGAAGGCATTTGAACGCCATCTTGCATTTCCAATCGGCATAAAAAAAGCATATCTTTTGTAGAGGACCTTCCAATGATCATTCCTGGGCAAATTGGTTTCAATTGTCCAAGTGGTTTCAGAGAAGAAGCGTTTTGAAACATTTTCCCCATAGGGTCCAATATTAATCTTTGTCCTGCGGTGGCGGCCATCTTGGATTTCCGATCGGCATACAAACAGAAACTTGATAAAGGACATTCCAATGATCAATCACTTACAGCTTGGGTTCAGTCGGTTCATTAGTTTCAGAGAAGATCTTTGAAATTTCAGCCAATCAGAGCATATTATTGGCCCTGGCAGCCATGTTGAATATCGAACTGGAACGAAGAACAGCAACTTTGTAGAGGACCATCCAAGGAACATTCCTGCAAGGTTTGGTTCCAATTGGCACAGTGGTTTCAGAGAAGAAGCTTGAAATGTGATAAGTTTACAGACGACAGACGACGGACGCCAAGTGATGGCAATAAAAACAGAATTAATTACCAACTGCGAAATACTGAATGGGTTAGCATAAAATTAAAGAACAACAAAGACCTACTAATTGGGTGCTACTACATGCCACATAGAAACAGCAAAGATATAGAAGAACTTGCATTTGAAAGGTCTCTTAACCCGACATTACAAGGGAATAATAATAATATCATGCTACATTGTAGGTGCAGATTTTAACTGTCCCGACATCATCGACTAGTCAAATCTGCATGTAAAAAGTCAAGCAGTAATAGACATTGGTATGACACAAGTCCACAATGAATCAACGAGGGAAAACAACCTGCTGGACCTAATTTTCACCATGAATCCATCATTGATAAAATCTTCCACAAACATACGAGGAATATCAGATCACGCCATCATTATCACAGATATGGAAACAAAACCTCACTATTGAAAGACTACACATAGAAAAAGGTATATCTAGTCGAAGACAAACTGGAACAAGATAAATGAAGACCTACAATCCCTGGAAAAAGAACTCAGGATGGGATATACAAACAAGGAAACCTCAGATAATATATGGCAGATATTTAAAAGGAAGCTGTTTTCTAGCCTAGATGAAATTATACCATCCAAAACGATCAAATCAAATAATAACCTACCATGGATAAATCACAAATTAAGAAACATGACAAAAAGAAAACAACGACTTTACAACCAAGCAAAGACAACTAAAAATAGAACTATGCGCACTGTCAAAAAGAATGTAAAAACCAATGAGGAAAGCAGAATGGGATTAAATCAACTCAACAACTAACGAAGGACTCCATAGTACTAGCACAAACCCTTATGGAAGTACATCAAATCCAAGAAACAGGACAACATAGCAGCATCACCACTATAACAAGGAGTTCAACTGGTCACCAACAGCGAAAAGAAAGCCGAAATATCGATAAGACAGTTCCAATCAGTCTTCACCAGTCAATATGCCAAACACCACAAAGCAAGTAAGAAACTCGACTCCAACACTAACAATCAGAATAAAGGGAGTCGCAAATCTCCGCAAGAAAGTAAACCCTTCAATAGCATCGGGTTCTGACAATATACCAAATAAAATCCTCAAAGAATGTGCAGAAGAACTAGCACCTATATTCACAACTATGTACCAACATTCAATAGACACAGGAGAACTATCACAAGACTGGCTCAATGCAGACATTTCTTGCATATATAAAGGGGACAAACATGCTGCAGAAAACTATCGGCCAATTTCTCTAACATCAGTACCATGCAAGCTGTTAGAACACATCCTCTGTAGACACATAGAGAAGAACAAGATACTAACAACACTAAATCATGGCTTCAGATCAGGAAACTCCGGGATACTGGTATTCAGATAATACCGTCATGTGACTTCCATCACCACGTGACTAAAATCTAGGCATCTTCAACTTTGACGGTAATGGGACAAATGTTACATTTTCCACCCATGGCTACTTTTCCAGATTGGTTTTCTTCCTGCTGTCAGATGTACACCCAGAAACCACACACCAATATTTGCAGGATGACTTTTGAGATCGTTTTCCTCAATCCATTTCTATCTGCAGTGGCTACTGCTAAAAATGCCTAGATTTTTCATGAAGTCACATGATCGGCGGTACGAATTCTTCCTCTAAGTCAGGAGAACGTTTTATCCCGGAACCGACATATTACTGATAACAATAAACGATCTACTAAAATCTTACGACAAAGGCAAACAAATTGATATGGCAATATTAGACTTCTCGAAAGCCTTCGACACTGTTAACGTTCCCCAGAAAAACTGTTATATAAATTAGACCAATATGAAATCAGAGGACCAGTACACAGATGGCTTACAAACTTCCAGACAAAAAGGAAAATGAGCGTAACTTTAGGAGAATCATCCCAACAAGCCATAGTAGACTCAGGAGTACCCCATACTATTTCCCTGTCACATAAACGACCTATCAGACGCATTTAAATCAACAGCAAGGTTATTTGCAGATGACTGCTTGCTGTACCGTGAACTCAATAGCCAAATCGACCACAGCAAATTACAAAAAAAGACTTTGAAAATCTGGAAAAATGGGCCGAAAACTGGGGCATGAAATTTAATGCCACACAATGTTATATCATGTCAATAAAGAAAGACAATCACGAATATAGACAATCACGAATCAATAGCAAAAGTGTAAAAGTACCAGAAGCCAATTCAGAACAGTATACACACTCTTTGTTAGAACGGCTATAGATTGGAACATTTTGTTTTACCCAGAAGACAACATAGTGCAGTTTAAAACAACCGAAGACTTCAAGACAGCAATTTTAGCAGTCAGCGCGACTAAATCAGCACTCTCTCTACCCGTTGTATTAAAGCCCAGCAGGGATACTACAACGTACCCACACATATACAAATAACAATGGGGTTACGGCCCTATATTCCTAAAGTCCGATAGTCCGAAAATGTCCCTTTTTCAGTAATATCTTGCACATTTCTTTATAAAAATGTTTGCATTATTACTTTTCACACATGACATTTCCTAACAATTAAATTATTTGTTGGTATAAGTACATGTGCATTCACATCTGCGTGATCTTGCAAAAAAAAAACTACAATTGGTTGGCATACGTGTAGATGATGCGTGAAGAAAAATGGAAAGTTTCGATCCAACTGTGTCCAGTGTCAAGTTACCGATATGTCCAGATGCCGATTTGGTCTGTACCCGATAGACAGACGTGCGAAATTTGCAATTCCCAACTGAACTAGCATATAATACTTGTCTCTGCATGGTATTATGCATTCGTTTCGATCTCGTCATTTCTAGTATTAGCAGTTCCAGGCATATCAATGGCTAGACCCTTTCACGTTAACTGCAGAGCTTCAAGATTTTGGATGGAACTGAGAGGAAACGCGCCGCTTTCCGCAAAATGACGTCAGTTAATGCAATTGATATACAGTGAGGCCTTCATTTACTTTAGGGGACACGCCAATATTTGGTATTTCCAAAGCTAACCCTAACCCCAGCCTAACTCTAACCAATGACACAACCTACGGCGCTAAATGGCACATTGACACAGCCTACAACACTAGATGGCACATCGATACAGCCTGCAACACTAAATGGCACATTGACACAGCCTACAACACTAGATGGCACATCGATACAGCCTGCAACACTAAATGGCACATTGACACAGCCTACAGCACTAGATGGCACATCGATACAGCCTACAACACTAGATGGCACATTGACACAGACTACAACACTAGATGGCACATTGACACAGACTACAACACTAAATGGCACATTGACACAGCCTACAACACTAGATGGCACATCAATACAGCCTACAACACTAGATGGCACATCGATACAGCCTACAACACTAGATGGCACATTGATACAGCCTACAGCACTAGATGGCACATCGATACAGTCTACAACACTAGATGGCACATTGATACAGCTTACAGCACTAGATGGCACATCGATACAGCCTACAACACTAGATGGCACATTGACACAGACAACAGCACTAGATGGCACATCGATACAGCCTACAACACTAGATGGCACATTGGCACAGCCTACAACACTAGATGGCACATTGACACAGACTACAACACTAGATGGCACATCAATACAGCCTACAACACTAGATGGCACATCGATACAGCTTACAGCATTAGATGGCACATTGATACAGCCTACAGCACTAGATGGCACATCGATACAGCCTACAGCACTGTGTTCTTGGTTAGAGTTAGCTTTGCCGGAAATACCAAATATGGGCGTGTCCCCTAAAGTAAATGAAGGCCTCACTGTATGTCAATTACATTGTTAACTTGCGTCATTTTGCGGAAAGCGCCGCGTTTCCTCTCAGTTCCCTCCAAAATCTGGAAGCTCTGGGTTTTTTTTTCGGAAAAAGTACTGGCCCCCATTTTGGTCGAAAAATAATTTGGCCAGCACCTGGAGTGAAAAAAAATCTACCACATATTTTGCTGCAAGATCACGTAGATGGGAATGCGCATATGTACATTGTACTTATACCAACAAATCATTTAATTGTTAGTAAATGTCATATATAAAGAAATGTGAACGAGATTACTGAAAAGGGACTTTTTCGGACTATAGGACCTTCGGACTATCGGCCATTCGGATCAAAGGAGTGTAATTACAATGGCGACCGACAGTGTGTGGGATTATGAAAACGTAAATAGGACTTGTTTACTTTGTGGGGAAATAACATAAAACCTACTGTGAGGAACCAACAAATATAACGTATAATTGTCACTAATGAAAGTGTGTACTGTAAATGTGAACATGAACAAAAGGGGGTGACGACACGGTGTGAGTTGAAAGGAATATACAAATTAAACAACATCCCAATTATTAGGATAACTCTCCCTGTTTATACATCCCAATTATAAGGATAACATATAACATCAACCAATAATGGTATAATCGATCACTAAACATAGTATGGGAATGGGGGTCTAGAAGGATACTTATATTTTTTTCTTTACTAGAGCGGCCCATGATCACTTCATGATCAGTATAAAGCTAAAATCCAGAAAACAAAGACACATGCTTTATTTAAAATCCTTCACCAAATATACATACATTATTAAGGTTTATCACCAGTAGGTATTCTAATGTGTGTCACTGTTAGATTGATTTGATTTTGAGTTTTGGTGTTTTAACGTCACTTTCAACAATATTTCAGCTATTTCAGTTTTTTTTTTAGAATTCCGAATAAATCCTTTACCACATATATATACATCACATTTGTAAGGTTTATCTACAGTGTGTATATATGTATTCTAATGTGATTCTATAAATTATAATTCTCACTGAACACTAACTTTACCACATACACCACATTTATATGGTGTATCACCAGTACATTTTGTATGTGCTCCAATGTGTATCTGTAAGCGATGATTCAGACTAAACATTTTACCACATATATCACACTTATAGGTTTATCACCAGTATGTGCTCTAATGTGTCTCTGTAAGTTACCATTCTGACTAAATCCTTTACCACATATATGACATTTATAAGGTGCATCACCTGTATGTATTCTAATGTGTGTCTGTAAGTGATGTTTCAGACGAAATCCTTTACCACATACATCACATTTATAAGGTGCATCACCTGTATGTATTCTAATGTGTGTCTGCAAGTGATGATTCAGACTAAATCCTTTACCACATACACCACATTTATAAGGTGTATCACCTGTATGTATTCTAATGTGTGTCTGTAAGTGATGATTCCGACTAAATCCTTTACCACATACATCACATTTATAAGGTTTATCACCTGTATGTGTTGTAATGTGTGTCTGTAAGTTAGCATTCTGACTAAATCCTTTACCACATACATCACATTTATAAGGTTTATCACCTGTATGTGTGCTAATGTGTGTCTGTAAGTTACAATTCTGACTAAATCCATTACCACATACATCACATTTATAAGGTTTATCACCAGTGTGTGTTCTAATGTGTGTCTGTAAGCCACCATGCTGACTAAATTCTTGACCACATATATGGCATTTATAAGGTGTATCACCTGTATGTGTTCTAATGTGTGTCTGTAAGCTATCATTTCGACTAAATCCTTTACCACATATTTCACATTTATAAGGTGTATCACCAATGTGTGTTCTAATGTGTCTCTGTAAGTTACTATTCTGACTAAATCCTTTACCACATACATCACATTTATAAGGTTTATCACATGTATGTGTTCTAATATGATTCTGTAAGTTACAATTCTTACTAAATCCTTTACCACATACATCACATGTATAAGGTTTATCCCCTGTATGTGTTCTAATGTGACTCTGTAAGTTACCATTCTGACTAAATCCTTTACCACATATATCATAGGTATAATATTTATCATATGTATCTTTCCCATCATTATTTTGAAATAGATCACTAGTTGTTAAATGTTTACCAAATACATCAAAAGACTGCAACTCCTCTCCAGAATGTGATATCCTGTTATTTAAAGTATATCCTTCACCACATTTGAAGAAGTTTTCAGTTCCTTTTGTTTTGCACTGATCTAAAATTTGATATTTTGTAAAGCTATTTGTATCATGTGATTTTTTCTTGCAGTCTACTAAGTCATCCATTATTCTCCTTCCAAATATTTCTGAAAAATATTTCTATGAATGTAAATTAAATGAAAAAAATTAACAAGAGGCTCAGGTGAGCCTGTATCGCTCACCTGATATAAATAAGCCCTCTTATGAATGTCTGCATGTCAAATACATCTAGGTTACTATTCAAATCTCATATATATAGGGTTCCAAGTTAAAACTATGTCTGCTCATGATCATGGCAACCATCCTGGATGAAGGTTGTGGTCACCGTACACAATTTTGAAAATATATACTACCCAAGGAACATCCATGCCATGTTTGCTTTAAATTGGCTGACTACTTTCAGAGGAGAAGATTTTTAAACATATTTCCAATAGGGTCCTATGTTAAAACTATGTTCGCTGACAGTGGCCATTTTGAACCGAGATCGGGGTCACTGAACACAATTTTGGAAGTTGACCACCCAAGGACGATCGATGACATGTTTGCTATATTGGCTTACTGGTTTCAGAGGAGAAGATTTTTAAACATTTTTTCCCATAGGGTCCTATGTTAAAACTATGTCTGCTGAAGGTGGCCATCTTGGATGGAGGTCAGGGTCACCGGATACAATTTCAAAAATTGACCACTTAAGGACCATCCATGCCATGTTTGCTTTAAATTGGCTTACTGGTTTCAGAGGAGAAGATTTTTAAACATATTTCCCATAGAGTCCTATGTTAAAGTTATGTCCGATGATGGTGGCCATCTTGAATGGATGTCTGGGTCACTCGATATAATTTTGAAAGTTGGCCATTTAAGGACTATTCATGCCATGTTTGTTTTATACTAGCTTATTGGTTTCAGAGGTAAAAAATGTATACATTTTCCATAGGGTTCTACAAAGGTATGTTAAAACTATGTCCGCGGATGGCTGCTATCTTGGATGGGGGTCATGGTCACAGTACATAACTTTGAAAGTTGACCACCTAAGGACTATTCATGCCATGTTTGCTTTAAACTGACTGACTGGTTTCAGAGGGCAAGACTTTTAAACATTTTTTCTATAGGGTCCTATGTTAAAACTAAGTCGAGTCATGACGGCCATCTTGAATTTTCGATCAACAAACGACTCACAAGTTTAGTACAGAACCACCCAATAATCATTCCTGCAAAATAACAATTCAATTGGCTTAGTGGTTTCTAACAAGATGTATTTTAAAATTTCGACCAATTAGAACACATTATGGGTCCTGGTAGCCATGTTGGATTTCCGATCAGCACCATACACAAAAATCTGGTATATGACCATCCTATGAACATTTCTGCCAAGTTTGGTTCAAATCTGTTTTGTGATTTCAGAAAAGAAGGTGAAAATGTGAAATTCCTATAAAGTTCAATGTTAAACTAAGACGCGTCATGGCGGCCATCTTGAATTTCCGATCGCCAAACAATTCGCAAGTTTAGTACAGGACTACCCAATGATCATTCCTGCAAAGTTACAATTCAATTGGCTTAGTGGTTTCCAACAAGAATATTTTTTTTTAATTTCGACCAATCAGAACACATTATGCGTCCTGGCTGCCATGTTGGATTTCCGATCAGCGCCAAAAACAACTAGAGGCTCAGCACTGAGCTGAGCCTGTGTCCCTCACCTTGCATTCTGCTCTGAAGAAATTTAATACAGAACATTCCATAGCCGATAGGGATAGGATATGTCCCCCCGGGGCCTGAGCTATAAGGCATTTAAGTTGCCTAGTCACCCTGATCATATATATATATATATATGGTTTAGCGTAGGGGATCTCAACCATTAAAAAGTTGCCTTCAGGTAGTGGGTGGGGTATACGTATGACCCCAGGGCCTGAGCTATAATGCATTTAATTTGCCTCTCACCCTAATCATAAATATATATGGTTTAGGGTGGGTATCTCGGTCACATTTTTTTTATACAGATTCATTTTAACTGTATTATACTAAAGAATGTCAATATTTAAAATAGAGATATCTCTCTTTCCACAGAAAGACAGATTGTCAATATTTAAATTAGAGTTATCTCTCTTTCCACAGAAAAACAGATTTTTTAGAGAGCATATAATCATAAACATGAATTGCCTGTGGCGGCCATGTTTGTTAATGGATCCGGACGAAATGCGCAACCTTTATAGAGGACCTTCCATAGGTGCTTCCTACCAAGTTTCAATTCATTTGGATCAGTAGTTTCTGAGGAAATGATTTTTAAAAATAGGCCAAGCAGAAACAAGAAACGCCTGTGGCGGCCATGTTTGTTAATGGATCGGGACGAAATGAGCAATCATTATAGAGAACCTTCCATAGATGCTTCCTACCAAGTTTCAATTCATTTGGCTGTGGGGTTTCAGAGAAAATTAAAATGTGAAAAGTTAACGAACGACCGACGACAGACGACGGACGCCAAATGATGGAAAAAGCTCACATTGCCTTAAATCTTGTATATGACCATCCAATGAACATTTCTGCCAAGTTTGGTTCAAATCTGTTTTGTGGTTTCAGAAAAGAAGATGAAAATGTGAAATTCCCATGGGGTTTAATGTTAAACTAAGTCGAGTCATGACGGCCATCTTCAATATCTGATCGACAAACGATTCACAAATTTAGTACAGGACCACCCAATGATCATTCCTGCAAAGTAACAATTAAATTGGCATAGTGGTTTCTGACAAGAAGATTTTTTAAATTTCGGCCAATGAGAACACATTATGGACCCTGGCAGCCATGTTGAATTTCAGATCAATGCCAAAAACACAAATCTGATAGAGGACCACCCAATGGACATTTCTGGCAAGTTTGGTTCAAATCTGTTCAGTGGATTCAGAGAAGAAGATTTAAATGTGAAAAGCTAACGGGCGGACGACGGACGTCTACCCATGACAAAAGCTCACATGGCATATGGCCAGGTGAGCTAAAAACTAGAGACGCACTCACCTAGTAGTAGCAAATATTTATTGAGTCAATTATATTTACATATCTCTAAAAGATAAATCGCAAATATTTACATGTCATTTTGTTGTCGCTGGAATTATACAGCAGTCAGATGCCAGGACAATTCCTTTTGCCAAATATCCTGAAATTTTCTATTAGTTTTGCTGGTGGTAGCACAGGGGCTTGTTTCGAAATATTTTCTCCCTCGACTAACATCTCTAAGAAAACCACAAGGGATGAGTCTCCCATGTCAAATTTTCATACCTCACTTTTTCAATATAGTGTTCTAATGGTATCTTGAACTGATTCACCATAATATTGGTATCACTTTGAAGCATAATAAATATATTTTTGATATTTTCACATCTTTTTGTCAACACCTAAGCCATGTTTCACATGATTTGCAGGCAATGAAACCTCTGTCCATACTGTTTACAGATGAACGCAGCACCAAATTCCTACGTGTGATTTGATTGGTCAGTGATTCTGATGCTCAATATGGCAGTGCACCAAATGCAAAACTGGAAGATTATGACCCTTCTCAGGCTCTGGTATAACTTCCTTTGTCGTATTCATATTAAATTTTGTGTATTCGTCTTTGCTAGTTAGAATCAATACAGAAGTCAACTAAATATTTAAAAATGATGCCTTCCAAGAAAGTAACTGATGTTTTTATCATAACCCTGCATATTTTCAGCCATTTTGCTAAATCTTTTAATCTGCATCAAGTATATTGATTATATTTAACTCTGAATACTTGAATCTCACTAAACTATCGTCTGTAGAGTGTGCACTGTCATCTTAATGTGTGGGTAAACTTCTGATCACGTAACCGTGACGGAGTTAATTTTTTTTTATAGAATTATCAATTTCTCCCGACTTCCTTGTGTACTACACGCCCCCGAGATTGACTTTAATGAAAATCAAATACACCATTTTCTTTTAACCTATCGAAAATACCTAACTCCACTATACATAAAAGTCATAAGCACTAGAGATTGTTTTGAGCTCCCAATTAGGAGTCCCTGTAAAGTGAGAAACGAAACGAAACGAAACGAAACAAAATCTGTAAACTGAGAAACGAAACGAAACAGAATATGTAGACTGAGAAACGAAACGAAACGAGATCAAACAATGAATTCTAAAAATCCTCAAAATTCATAACTCCACATCCGTGTCCGCTTAAGCTATAAGTTAAAGTATAGCTAAGAAACTATACTTTTTAATCGATGATGTATTTTACGTTTCCGCTATGTATCACTGGGGTAAAGCTGATAACCGTAACTGTAAATTACGGTCATCCCAATTAAATGTCGGACATGAAATTAGCTAAGAATCTTTTTGTCGATTAAATTGTTTCTATAATGTATTTTAAATGAGACATGCATTAGTACGATAGTAATCTATGAACTTTTCACAAGGAAATCACAAATTACGACTTAAAAATGTATATGAAAGAGAAAATCCGATTTTAAAAAATTGTTAAGATGACCGTAACTGAAAACTGCAATTACGGTCATCTCAGTGTTTAGTTACGGTCATCTTAGCGATTTTTGAAAATCGGATTTTCTCTTTCATATACATTTTTCAGTCGTAATTTGTGATTTCCTTGTGATAAGTTCATAGATTACTGTCGTACCAATGCATGTGCCATTTAAAATACATTACAGAAACAATTTAATCGACAAAATAGATTCTAATCTTGCCCGAATCCACGTCCGCCATCTTGGGGTGACCGTAATTGCAGTTACGGTCATCAGCTTTACCCCAGTGATGTATTTTATTGGACAAATTGAGTGAGTGATTACAAGTTGTTTAACGCCAATTCAGCATTTTTTCTGCTACATGTATATCATGGCGAGAACAAGTTAATTTTCAATGAGATGATGATGAGGTCCGCTTTGTTCTATACCAACACGCTGAGTTGGATTTTCATAGTGCTCACTGAAACAACAGTCCGCGGTTAGACATGTCGCTACACTCGGACACATTATTCTGATTCCAAGCCAACCAGTCTTTGCTCTTTCCTTAATGCTGCCTGCAGCTTAACGGAGAAGCAACAAATACCAATGTTATAGTATGTGGTTTGACCTGACCGGGGCTCGACCCCACGATCTACCGCACTCTTTATTTCCTGTTCTTCCATGCACTTAGCCCTCCTTCACTATCATCTTTGGTCTGAATAGAAACATTTTTATTAGGGACTGCACATTACCAAGCTAGAAAATTTAATCAGGAAAGGGATGCTACCCGCAGCATATATGGTCCGAGTTTTGAAAGTTTTAATTTTGTATAACAAATTAAAAATCATCATAATCCAAATAATGCCTACCCTATCAACAAGAACACTTCAAATACATTATGGCCGGGGAAATCTACCAAAGCAAACGTGACTTTTTAAGGAAAGTCTGACTGACAAACAGTGCGGTAACCTAAAAGTCTGACGGACGAACAGTGCGGTAACCTAAAAATCTGACAGACGAACAGTGCGGTAACCTAAAAGTCTGACGGACGAACAGTGCGGTAACCTAAAAGTCTGACGGACGAACAGTGCGGTAACCTAAAAGTCTGACGGACGAACAGTGCGGTAACCTAAAAATCTGAC
>MJUT01057118.1:367302-385340 GCA_002080005.1 Gigantidas platifrons
ACAGTGCGGTAACCTAAAAGTCTGACGGACGAACAGTGCGGTAACCTAAAAGTCTGACGGACGAACAGTGCGGTAACCTAAAAGTCTGACGGACGAACAGTGCGGTAACCTAAAAGTCTGACGGACGAACAGTGCGGTAACCTAAACCACTGATCAGAATGTTGCAGAGACCCTTAAATATAATACTATAGAAAGGAGTCTGTAGCAAGTCTATTACATGGGAAATATAGAAACAAATTAAAAACGAATATATGAGACATGTCTTTAGTTAATTGAATTGATGTTCTTACAGCCATTTAGTGTATTGTAAACAAACAAAATGTTAACTTATTTAAGGTTCAGCAGTAATTTTGTAATTTTGCCTTTACAAACCTGATAAACAGAATTTACTTAAAAATACTGAAATTCCAAATATATTTTCCACCTCCAAAATTTAATTCAACATCAAAGTCTCTTACAGTTTGCTTAGAATTTTGTAAAGAATTATTATAAAAAATAAGTAAAATTACATTTAATGTCGACACATCAATTTTTTATAAATTAGCAAAGAAGAAATGGAGATTTGAGAACAAAACTAAAAATAGACTGGAAACCGGTATGCCCCCCTCCAGAATTTTGTCAGAAAATATATATAGTTTGTCTGTTTGATAGAAATCAAAATCTGTTATTACGCACACCTTAAGTATATGCATAAAGATGGATCCTACAAAACATCAAAGTTCTACCTAAAAAAAACCGTAAAAGAAGATAGCCGGCATATATTTGGATGGACGGACGAATGGACAGGGGTAAATTAGTACCTCCCTTGACTTTTCGTAGCCAAAAGGGGAAGAAAAATTCAAGAGCTAAAGATCAACGCGATGTGATATTTTCTCAAATATTAACTAACACTGTAAGAGTATACCTATATTTTTCACTTTCACGTATTCGTAAACACAGATGAAATTGATTTCCCGGACTCATTTGAGCGGATTTTGAAAATGTGTAAACATAATTGACACTTTTACTTTTTTTTAATTGATACTTTTCAATTAGGCGTACACAAAATGATTGTGTGTTTATGCTAACATTGTGAAAAAGTAGTGTGGGTAGGAAATATTTTTTTTATACATAGGATATATTGGGAAGATGTTCTGACTTTAATAGCGCTTGTTGAGAAAATGTAATAAAAAAAAAATTATTGTAGGCACTAGATTTTAGATAGGGTTGGGTTACACTATACAAACTATATTTTTGTTAGGGCCTAGATGGTTCAATGGGCACGTTTTCTCCTGATCTATACGAATTTAAAAGGAATTCTGCCTTGGATGATGCAAATTTGCGTGATTATCTACACACATCTAGCATACATTTTTTTTGTATACACGAATAACAGAAATACTGTCTGTGTCATTCCAAACTTTTTAATGAACTCAAATGGATTATTTCACCCATTAACAGTTAATATTTAATATGTCCATCAATCATCCTAAGATTGAATTTGCTTATTTAGTTATATAATAATATGGTTTTGTCCAGGTACAAATGTAATATGCCAAAATATTACCCAGATGTGAAAGACATATTACCCTTCCGACTAAGGTCTGAAAGACATATTACCCTCCACGGGAGGGTAATATTTCTTTCAGACCTGGGTAATACATTTTGTATTTTGGCATATTACCTGGACAAGACTACATTAATATCATTATTATACTGAGTGTCTAATTGTTCAGGTAATATGCCAAAATATTACAGTACCAAATATCACTACAGAAACTTACACGAAATATTATACAATTATGGACTTTTTACGAGGTCAATATGTTATACGTATATGGACCTGTTAGGATTATATTGACCAAAGACTAAGTCTGAGGTCAATATAATCCTAACAGGTCCTATTGAGACAGAGTAAAAAGTCCTTACTTTTTATATTACATATGTAATGTATTACTTGTGTCATTGAAAATAAAATATTAACATAAACATAAAATATTTGTTCCACTGTGAAGAAACCAGATGTCTTGTTTCTATTTAAAAAATATTGATGCTATGTTTCTATTTTTAGTAACATAGTCAATATGCTTAGCATATTTGAGGCATGTTTCTAAATTTAGAAACATGCCTGAAATATGATTCTGAGATAGAAAAATATGCAATACATGTATATTCAGGGTACCACTGCACAGTCTCAGCCAATGAAAATAAAGGAAAATACAGACATATGTAATATAATAATATACATTTTGTATAATATATATCAGGCAATGATTATTTTTATTTGACAATGTACACGACTGTTGTCCAATAAAATACACAGCGTAAATGTAAAATACATCATTTATTATAAAGTAAAGTTTCTTAGATATACCCCATGGGTACAAAATGTAACTAGTTAACTCGTACCAAAATTTGCAAACTCTACCATCGTCATCTCGTACCATGTTAAAAATTACCACTAAGAGGAAATTAATTCCGACCAATTAGTCTTCTTTTATTATTTCACCAAATTAATAATAAATTGTATTAGTTTTCTTCTTATTTAACTATTTCTTCGTTAAAATTCAGGTTATATATTATAAGAATTGCTAACAATAAAAGAGTAGGCCGAGCTTATTAGCTTTATTTCAGTATATAAATAATCATGAACCGAGTTTGTTAACTTATACTTATACTATAGGCCGAGTGTGTGATAGGCCGAGTTTGCAATGGGCCGATCGGGAGTTCTCCAGAGACCGTCTTTCCATAATACGGTCCGACTAGTCCTCGCTTATGGTCCGAATTGTCCGCGGGTCGAGTTGTCTGGTTACCAAGTGCCTGTGCCCTATAGTCAGTGTCGTGTAAACAATCAGCTGTGTGATATTTCAAAGCCGGGAATTAATGCTGTGATTTACGAGAGACTTACATCTATATTCTTTACACATTGAAATCATGGCTCAGGGCTTACAAATCCTCAAATCTTCCATCATGAACCAACATCTTGGCCTTCTAAACAAGTTTTCGATGATATTAATATTTCTGTGTGAATGCAAAAAATATGAATTATCTCCCTTTAATTAAAAATACCTGTGATATCTCGGATACGGATCTGTTTAAGTTTCCGTAACTAAAGGCTTTTGATTAAAAAAAAAAAACATATTTACAACATATTTCCTGAATCTAAATAAATGAGGCTTTATAATTTAAACAGAATCGTACAAAAAAGTCAAATTATAATTTAAAAATAGGTTAATGAAAGACTTCGCTAAACAAAGAAAACTGTTATCTTTGTAAACATTGATTTTATCTATCTATTTTTAAATAATCAAAATATAAATTTTATCCAACTTCAGGGAATGTTATATAATATCTTTGTCCACATGGATATTTTATCAAATAAATACTTAATCCTGGACAGAATATTGATTTTGAGATGAGTGGTCAAATTGTGGATATGGATTTTTAATGAGGTACAACGTTACAATCTTAGAAATTGAGTAGTTGTGTAAACAACACAATGCCAGGCTAAGTTAAGATAATGAAGACGTTTTACTTAATTTATAGTACATGTGAGAAAGTAGAGTTTTACCCATTGAGCTACAAATTCATCCTCCATAACTATCACAGGCATCCACAAATAAAGGTTCTACATCATTACTAGCCCTGAAAATAAGTACCCCCGTGGCAAACACGGGGAAATTAAGGTCCATCGGTCAAATGCCTGTGATAACTATAATATCTAATGAAACCTAAAGCTTGTTTGGACGTAACAGAGACAACTTCCAAATTTCCTAAATCACTTTAATCTTTGAAAATTTCGTTACTTAAGTATTAATTTGAATTAATGAGAACAGTTTTTTTAATGGTATCAAAATTTTAATGTCAAATTAAAACTTAAGTAACGAAAATAGTAAAAATAATTAAAATAAAGAAACTAATGAACTGACCTGAAACAAGTTGAATAAAACATAAATAAGATGTAATCTTTATTTCTGAGAGAGCAGGTAAACGTGAGCCTTTCAAAGATTTTTTTAAGTGCGCTCCCCTTACTTGAAATGTTGTATCCACCCCCGATATATACAAGTTATCAACTCGATTAAAAATGAAAACCCGGGAAAAGAACCCAGCTATTATATCCCGGCTAATAATCATATTTTACAACATAATTGTAGCATCATTGTGGGTTTTTTTATGATCTCAACACTATATAAGTGTACTGATAGATGTATGCATATATGTAGATACGATAACGTAACCCTCATTCCGCTTGTGCTCCATTTAGGGTTACGAATCGATCCCATTCAATGTATGGGAGCAGCGCCTGGAGTGATTCACACCGGGCGGTTTTTTGTCCTAATTCCGTTGTAAGTGGTTGGAAAAATTAACGGGGGTGAAAGATAAATATATTTAGGTAAACCTTGATGTGTTAAATAATCGCTGCAGCTGAATCCATGGTAGACTTATATTCATCTGAAAATTTGAATGCATACAATCTTCTTTCTGTCCGACATTTTGTTTACAAGTTGCTAGTTAACGCGCACTTGCCTCGTTTTTGAGATATCCTTATTTGGATCAAGTTAATAGTAAAACGTAGTACAGTTTTCCATATTTGGCATATATGGATAGGCTCCGCCCATCGCGAGAGTCTACGTAAGGTGTTATGGCGGATAAGTAACAATTTTCAAATACGAAACCGGTCTTGAAGATAGAACAGGGATTGTAACACCTATTTCGTATCACCATTACTTAAAAATTGTTGGGAATAATAAGATATGACCAGATATGCAAAAAGAAAGTTGAAATATTCACGGAACGAAAATTTTAATTTGCTCCCATACGTTGAATGAGATCGATTCGTAACCCTAAATGGAGCACAAGCGGAATGAGGGTTACGTTATCGTATCTAGCATATATGGTGTACTTCACTTTGGAAGTTTTGACTGAAGGCCTCAACATGTACCAGAAGGCCCCAACCTATGACAGAAGGTCTCAACTTATAATAATTATGGGAAGTGTTGTGTTATTAGCCTCTATCGCTTCCATTTTTGTAGCAAGATCGAACCTGTCAATAAAATTCTATCAACCGATCACGTCATTGTCACGGAACATTTTTGTTATGCAATTAAATAGCTGAAATTGCACGACGAAATACACAAAATGAACTCGTTGCTGCACAGGAGAAAAGTGGTTTCTTCTTAATTTTTAACTGTTTTTCACAATGGAAAGCAGGAAAAGTTTACATTTTCATATCGGAAGGGAATAGCATTCTCTGATTTTTAAAACACGTCTCGAAATATCTAGAAATATGAGATAAAACAACTAACCGTGCACACGTTTGTAAATTTTCCTCGAAAGATGGTCTCAACCGGAAGTCGCATATACCTTTTTGCTTGCTCAACATAATGTCGAGACCATCTGGTTTACCAGGCGTGATTTACAACACTGGTTCTTGGGTTAAACGATTAATCAATCGAACGCAAAGTTTTAACTGGGAAAATCGTAATATAACTTATTTGTATCAGGAAGCCATGCAATATCACATCTAGTTCGTTGATTATTGTACGACTCTCTGCGAGTAATAAAATTACAGCCCAGATTTAAACTTTGTGCGATATCTGGTATCCGCCTGTATTATCTCACAGGTCGTATACGTAGATGTTGCTTATATTCTGGTACTAGTATATAAACCATAAAAAGATTTAAAAAAAAATGCATTCATGTTACAAGTCAAACCATCTAAGGATCATTCATGCACAACTTCATTCTAATTAAGGTGAACTGTCTTTTAAACTATGTTTTATATAATCTTATTAAACTATTCAAAGGCGAAGGTGATCTTAAATTTCCAGTTACAAGTATTACCAAAATCACATTTGATTAAATGGCTACTAAAGGATAATTCATGCATCATTTTATTTTTCAAAATGCCCAATAGCTTGGGAGAAGCCGGGTGCTATGCCAAAGCATGTTCCATGATGCGGCCATTTTTGCATTCCCAATTGACACCACAATTTTATAAAGACCCACAATATAATCCCATACATAATTTTGTTATAAAGGTTGAAGTGGTTTCCCAGAAGAAGTTCTTGTAGGTATTTTTCACAGGATAGTATTACACTAATATGAGTTATTACAATTAGCTATAGATCACAGGACATTATATAATTACTATTTCAAAAGAAACAAGAATTCCGAGAGCATTGCACATAGCAATACATTGTCCCCTACCGGCCGCAAAAATCAGAGGACCTAAAATATTAGAAGTATCACCTTGCAGTGACTAGATTTTATATTAAGTCAATATCTCGAAGGATGTAAAAAAAAAATCCGGACAACTTAAAATAGAGAACAAAAAATACAAGTTCAAGGGCCATAACTGAACTAAAAACCATTCGACCAGAACGAAATTCGAACATAAACTGTAACTCATCTAGATATAGCTATATACCAAATATCAAATCAATATCTCATGACGTCAAAAAAAGTCCGGACAACTAAAAGTTTGAACAAAAAATACAAGTTCAAGGGCCATAACTCAGCCAAAAATCATTCGACCAGAACGAAATTCAAAATTAAACTGTAACTCATCTAGATATAACCACATACCAAGTATCAAGTCAATATCTCATAGGAGGTAAAACAAAAAGTCCGGACAACTAAACATTTGAACAAAAAATACAAGTTCAAGGGCCATAACTCAGCCAAAAATCATTCGACCAGAACGAAATTCGAACTTAAGCTGTAACTCATCTAGATATAGTAACATACCAAATATCAAGTCAATATATCAAAGGAGGTAAAAAAAAAGTTCGGAAAACTTAAAATTTGAACAAAAAATACAAGTTCAAGGGCCATAACTCAGCCAAAAATCATTCGACCAGAACGAAATTCGAACTTAAGCAAAGCAGTTTCAGAGATTTTTTTTAAGAAATAGACCAATCTAAAACAAGAATTGTCATGTTTGTAAATGTATCAAAACGAAATGAGTAATCTCTATAGAGGATCTTCCATGGATTCTTCTTACCTTCCAATGAGGAGCCTGGTGGCTCAATGAGTTAGGTCGATGGATCTAACCACTGATAGAAGCCTATCACTAATACGGCGTGGGTTCGCGCCAGGCTTTGTAAATATCAAAAAAGGGTGCACTCGACTCACAGCCACAAGTGATAAAGTTTACCAGTTGCTTGCCCATGGTCGGTGGTTCTCTCCGGGTACTCGGACTTCCTCCACCAATAAAACTGGTCCCCATGATATAGCTGAAATATTTTTGAAAGTGGCGTTAAACACCAATAATCAATCAATCAAAAATCATCAAGCGGCTCCAGAGGAAAAGCTGTTATAGAAATTGACCAATAAGAAACAAGACTTGCCTATGACAGCCATATTTGTTATTGGATAGGGACGAAATGAGTAATCTTTATAGAGGATCTTCCATAGATACTTCGTATCATTTAGCCAAGCGGTTTCAGAGATTTTTAGAAATCTGCAAAGCAGAAACAAGAATCGCCTGTGGTGGCCATGTTTGTTAATGGATTGGGACGAAATGAATAATCATTACAGAGGACCTCCCATAGATGCATCCTACCAAGTTTCGTTACATTTGGCCAAGCGGTTTCAGAGAAGATTTTTAAAAATAGGCTAATATGAAACAAGAAGTGCCTGTGGCGGCCATGTTTATTAACGGATCGAAACGAAATGAGCAATCGCAACAGAGAACTTTCCATAAATGCTTCCTACAAAGTTCTGGTACATTTGGCCAAACAATTTCACAGGAGAAGAATTTTTAAAATCAACCAAATCAGAAATAAGAATCGCCTGTGGCGTCCATGTTTGTTAATGGATCTGAACCGGAATGAGCAATCTTTACAGAGGACCTTCCATAGATGCTTCCTACCAAGCTTCGGATCATTTGGCCAAACGGTTTCAGAGAACATTTTTAAACATAGGCCAATTAGAAACACGAATTGCATGTGGCGGCCATGTTTGTTAATTGATCGGAGCGAAATGTGCAATCTTAATAGAGGACCTACCATAGATGCATCCTACCAAGTTTCAATTCATTTGGCTGAGGGGTTTTAGAGGAGAAGATTAAAATGTGAAAACTTAGCGTACGACGGACGCCAAGTGATGGCAAAAGAAAAAGCTATTATGGCTGATCAGTCAGTACTGTCCCGTGTCATCCTTTCGTACTATGTATTTTTAAATGGAACAGACCTCAGACTCAACTGTATTTACATAAAATTTGAAAAGCAAAAAAAAAAAATTCAGGAATAACTAGTTGTGTGTTCAGCTTCAATGTAGCCAAGATGTTCAATTGTATGGATATAAATCATAGCATAATGCTAAAATCATAAAACAAAGGCACATGCTTTATTTAAAATCCTACACCACACATGTATATATCATATTATTAAGGTTTATGACCAGTATGTACATGTATTATAATGTGTGTCTGTAAGTTACAATTCTGATTAAATCATTTACCACATACCTAAGGTTTATCACCAGTATAGTATGTATTCTAATGTGATTTTGTAAATTAGAATTTCAACTAAACACTTTACAACATATATGACATTTATAAGGTGTACATGTATTACCTGTATGTATTCTACTGTGTACCTATATAAAGTGAGGATTTTAACTAAACACTTTACCACATTATATGACATTTATAAGGTTTATCACCAGTATGTATTCTAATGTGTCTCTGTACATTGTAAGTTACCATTCTCACTAAATCTGTTACCACATACATCACATTTATAAAGTTTATCACCAGTATGTGTTCTAATGTGTATCTGTGGTTGAGGATTTTGACTAAATCCTTTACCATATATATGACATTTATCAGGTGTATCACTTGTATGTATTCTAGTGTGTCTGTAAGCTACCATTCTGACTAAATCCTTTACCACATATATCAAATTTATAAGGTTTATCACCAGTATGTGTTCTAATGTGTATCTGTAAGGGAGGATTTTGACTAAATCCATTAGCACATATAAATGTGATTTGATTGATTTGATTTTTGGTGTTTAATGCCACTTTATTTCAATATTTCAGCTATATCATGGTGACCAGTTTTAGTGGTGGAGGAAGCCGGCGTAACTGCATATAAATGTGACATTTATTAGGTGTATCACTTGTATGTATTCTAATGTATGTATGTAAACTAACATGCTGACTAAACCCTTGACCATATATTTCACATTTATAAGGTTTATCACCTGTATGTGTTCTAATGTGTGTGTAAGATACCATTCTCACTAAATCTTTTACCACATACATCACATTACAAGGTGTATCCTCAGTATGCATTCTAATGCATCTCTGTAAGTGATGATTCAGATTAAACGCTTTATCACATACATTTGTACCACATTCATCAGGTGTATCATCTGTGTGTATTCCAGTGTGTGTCTGTAAGTTACCATTCTGACTAAACACTTTACCACAAACATCACATTTATAATGTGTATCACCAGTATGAGTTCTAATGTGTCTCTGTAAGTTAGAATTATGAGAAAATCCTTTACCACATATATGACATTTATAAGGTTTATCACCTGTATGTGTTCTAATGTGTGTCTGTAAGTTAGAATTATGAGAAAATCCTTTACCACATATATGACATTTATAAGGTTTATCACCTGTATGTGTTCTAATGTGTATCTGTAAGGGGGGATTTTGACTAAATCTTTTACCACATATGTGATATTTATTAGGTGTATCACCTGTATGTGTTCTAATGTGTGTATCTAAGATAGAATTCACACTAAATCCTTTACCATATATATCACTTTTATGACATGTATCACATGTATGTATTCTAATGTAAGCTTTCATTCTGACTAAATCCTTTACCACATACATCACATATAACGTTTATCACCAGTATGTGTTCTAATGTGTGTCTGTAAGTTGCCATTCTCACTAAATCCTTTACCACATATATGACGTTTATAAGGTTTGTCACCTGTATGTGTTCTAATGTGTGGATGTAAGTTAGAATTCATACTAAAACCTTTACCACATACATTTTTGTATATCATATTTATAAGGTGTATCACCAGTATGCATTCCAATGATTCGGATTAAAAACTTTACCATATATATCAGATTCATAAGATGTATGACCTGTATGTATTCTAGTGTGTGTCTGTAAGTTACTATTCTGACTAAACACTTTAAAACAAACATCACATTTATAAGGTTTATCACCTGTGTGTATTCTAATGTGTTTCTGTAAGTTACAATTATGACTAAATCCTTTACCACAGGCATCACATTTATAAGGTTTATCCCCTGTATGTGTTTTAATGTGTGTATGTAAGTTAGAATTCACACTCAATTCTTTACCACATATATTACATTTACAAGGTTTATCACAAGTATGTGTACTAATATGTGTCTGAAAGTTACAATTTTCACTAAATCCTTTATCACATTTATAAGGTTTATCACCTATGTGTATTCTAATGTGTTTCTGTAAGTTACAATTATGACTAAATCCTTAAGTTAATATAAGTTACAATTATGACTAAATACTTAACCACACACATCACATTTATAATGTTTCTCACCAAAATGTGTTCTAATGTGTATCTGTAAGTTACCATTCTCACTAAATCCTTTACCACACATATATGACGTTTATAAGGCTTATAACCTTTATATATTCTAAGGTGTGTATGTAAGTTAGAATTCACACTAAATCCTTTACAAAATATATCAAATTTATAAGGTGTATCACTTGTATGTATTCTAATGTGTGTCTGTAAGCTATCATTCCGACTAAATCCATTATCATACATATCACATTTATAAGGCTTATCACCTGTATGTGTTCTAATGTGTGTCTTTAAGTTAGAATTATGACTAAATCCTTTACCACATACATCACATTTATAAGGTTTATCACCTGTATGTGTTCTAATGTGATTCTGTAAGTTAGAATTTTGACTCAATCCTTTACAACATATACATCACATTTATAAGGTTAATCAGCAGTATGTGTTATAATGTGTTTCTGTAAGTTACCATTTTTACTAAATCTTTTACCACCAACATCGCATTTATGAGGTTTATCACCAATATGTGTTCTAATGTGTCTCTGTACGTGATGATTGAGATTAAACTCTTTACCACATATATGACATTTATAAGGTTTATCACATGTATGTGTTCTAATGTGCGTATGTAAGTTAAAATTCACACTAAATCCTTTACCACATATATCACATTGATAAGGTTTATCACCTGTATGTGTTCTAATGTGTGCATGTAAAGTAGAATTCACACTAAATCCTTTACCACATATATCACATTTATAAGGTGTATCACCAGTATGTGTTCTAATGTGTCTCTGTAAGTTACAATTATGACTAAATCCTTTACCACATGCATCACATTTATAAGGTTTATCACCAGTATGTGTTCTAATGTGTGACTGTAAGTTACCATTTTCACTAAATCCTTTACCACATATATCACATTTATAAGGTTTATCACCTGTGTGTATTCTAATGTGTTTCTGTAGGTAACAATTATGACTAAATCCTTTACCACATACATCACATTTATAAGGTTTATCACCTGTATGTGTTCTAATGTGTGTCTTTAAGTTAGAATTATGAGTAAATCCTTTACCACATACATCACATTTATAAGGTGTATCACCTGTATGTATTCTAATGTGTGTCTGTAAGTGTTGATTCGTACTAAATCCTTGACCACATACATCACATTTATAAGGTTTATCACCTGTATGTGTTCTAATGTGCATCTGTAAGTTAGCATTCTGACTAAATCCTTTACCACATATATGACATTTATAAGGTGTATCACCTGTATGTATTCTAATGTGTATCTGTAAGCAATCATTCTGACTAAATCCTTTACCACAGACATCACATTTATAAGGTTTATCACCTGTATGTATTCTAATGTGTGTCTTTAAGTTAGAATTATGAGTAAATCCTTTACCACATACATCACATTTATAAGGTGTATCACCTGTGTGTGTTCTAATGTGTGTCTGTAAGTTAAAATTCTGACTAAATCCTTTACCACATAAATCACATTTATAAGGTTTATCACCTGTATGTGTTCTAATGTGATTATGTAAGTTAGAATTATGACTCAATCCTTTAACACATATATCATAGGTATAAGGTTTATCACATGTATCTTTCCCATCATAATTTTGAAATAAATCACTTGTTATATTTTTACCAAATACATCAAAAGACTGCAACTCATCTCCAGTATGTGATCTCCTGTTATTTAAAGTGTACCCTTCACCAGATTTGAAGAAGTTTTCAGTATTTGTATCATGTGATTGTTTCTTGCAGTCGATTAATTCATCCATTATTTTCCTTCCAAATATTTCTGAAAAAATATTTTATAAATATAAATTAAAAGAAAAAAAATGTAACTAGCGACTCACTCACCTAGTAACACAGTCTAGGAATCTGTACGCCTGAAATCTCTTATTGACGTGCTCTTCTGTAAACTGCATTACGGTTTCGGTCGAATTCGACACCTTAGACTTTCACGACAGGTAAGTTTTTCTATATTTTCATTAAATTCTAATAACCTGTATTCCAAAAAACTTGACAGAATGCGTATGATTGATTGATGCAAGGACTGCATCTTTGTTTTTTTTAATATATTAGCCGTATAGCGTCATATTTACCATTTTAACAGGTTCTTTTGAACAAGGATAAAATAAAATTGTCCCGTTTGACCCTTTATCCTTGAATAATATTTCCGATACTTGTGTTGGTAATGTCATTAGATATGAACAGTTTATGCAAAATTACAGATATGAATACCACAACATTGCTAAGTAAATAGACATTTTAAAATACAAATTTAGCATGTCAATCAGGGTACAGACAGTTTTCATACGCGACGTCAAACAGACATACACAGCTACAGCAAACAGCCGACAGCACATTCATTTTTTCAATCCAATTTTTTAGTAGGAAAAATTATGTTTTCTTTATCGCTTATTTGTAAAAAGAAGGCTTCTCACATCCAAAACTATCCATGCAAATATAGTCTAAATTGGAAGCCAATTAGGCATAAAAATGGAAGTTTTACCTTTTCTGGTAGTAAAAACAAACGTTTGATACTCCATTCTGAATTTGTTGCGTTATTTTATCCAAAGAAACTTTAGTGTCCGTTACAGTAATGAATCATGTACATTCTGTACTTTTTTTTACACAGATACATTGTATCTGTCGATAATAAATTCCGAAAAAACTTCCCTGCCTTGAAAGCGTGGGCAGTCGATTTTCACCAAAACCGTAATGCAGTTTACAGAAGAGCACGTCAATAAGAGATTTCAGGTGTACAGGTTCCTAGACTGTGAGTAAAGATGTATTGAGTCAATTATATTTACATAAGTCTAAAAGAAAAATCGTAAATATTTACATGTCATTTTGATGTCGCTGGCATTATACAGCAGTCAGTTGCCTGGAAAATTCCTTTTGCCAAATACCCTGAGATTTTCTATTATTAGTTTTGTTGGTGGTAGCACAGGGGCTTGGTTCGAAATATTGTTCTTCCTCGACTGACATGTCTAAGAAAACTACAAGGTAGGAATCTCCCATGTCAAATTTTCATACCACACTTTTTTAAAATAGTGTTATAATGGTGTCTTGGTCTGATTCATCATAATATTGTTTCACTTTGAAGCATAATAAATATATTTTTGATATTTCTATTCCTTTTTGTCATCATCTTTACCTATCTGCAAATTTTAAGCCATGTTTCACATGATTTGTAATGAAACCTCCGTCCATACTGCTTACTTATGAACGCAGCAACAAATTCCTATGTATGATTTGATTGGTCAGTGATTTTGATGCTCAATAGCAGTGCTCCAAAACGGGAGGATTGTGATCATTCTCAGGCTCTCCTATAACTTCCTTCGTCATATTTATATTTGTGTATTCGTCTTTGCTAGTTAGAATCAATACACAACTACTACAACGTTCTTTACAATCCTCTCCCCTGATGACTTTTGAAATATTTAGTCCTCTTCTTCAATGGAACATTTCCACACTTTGATTCTAAAACGATACGAGTTATTTCTCTGAAACTGATATCATCAACATGCTCGAGATTATAGCATCGTGGCATTGTGCTTGAAATAAAGGATACAACAGATAGGTCTGCTTCATATCCTGACATACACCTCGAAATTGAAAGTGAGGAGCGGTTAACAACGAAACTTTACGACAAAGGAGTTGATTTCAAATTTCCATCATGAACTTTGTAGCAAGATTCCAGCAGCACCTGCATATGGAGTATGTCTCTCAGTTGCCATGATAGATATGCATCAGCTTGTGGTTCGTTTCATGCACACCTTGATAGATGGTTGCTGTTAACAAGGAAGCTACTGAACCAAGAGTTCCTAATGGTCAAGTTGAAACTTGAAGTCATCACTTCGAAAGTTTAACGGTCGCCATCATGATTTGGTTGACCGTTACAGAATATCTGTCACAAATAACCATGGATAATATGTTCTACTTGTTGTAAAAACTTCCTGGTCCTTTCTCATTCATGACTTATCAACGGGTTTGTAACCAGATTAATGGGTCAGGTGCCACTGGTGGAGCATGAACTGCCTTACCCATCCAGGATACCCAAATTCACCCCCAATTTGTTGTGGGTTCTTGCTACTCGATCTTAAGTGCTATGTATAATGTTTTTTTTCTTTTCCTTTGGCCATTGTGTTATCTTTCCCTTATTTACGCATTCTGACTACCCCTTTGATATCTTCAAACTCTTCTTTCTTTAAGAAGGGCAAAGTGTCCTCTACCTAAAGTAATAGGATATATAATAGGTTGATAATCAAATCTGCTAACTGTGTTAGTGGAATTCTCAATTAGCTCAGTTTGTAGAGCTGTGGCTTACAATGTGATAGGTCATGGGATCAAATCCCACTGGAGACATTGCATGTTTCGGAGACTATTGAAATACTTATAGTAGTATTGCAATTAACGTGTATTGTATATTGTACACTAATCCTCCTAGCAATGCTATTTTAAATGCGGCCTCTAATACCGGTTACAGGCTGCTGCACTAATAAGTGAGTTTTATCATAATTTGACCGTTTTTTGTGACAAGTACAAGGTTAATATCTTTAACCCAGTCACAATAACATGGAAATATACTTAAATTTACTCTCAAACAAAACAGCAATGATTTCCCGCAACTTGTATCAGCAGCAAAAGACATACACTCATGCATTATTCTTGCAAGTGAGTGAGTCATTGTTGTCTAATGCCAATGTAGCAATATTTCAGCTATATCATGGCGATAACAAGTTATTTGTCAATGAGATGATGATGAGGTCTGCTTTGTACTAGACCAACACGCTTAGGGTCGGGCCATTTAACTTCCAGGGTGGGGGGTATGTTTTTTTTTTCTAAAAAAAATATTCTGTTTCTCATTGTTGCTGAAAAAATATTCTGATTTTGGTGGAGGAAAAAAGAAATAATCTGATTCAGAGTTTTTGTCATATAACCTAATGTTAAATTCTGGAAATAAAAATTGCACGCGACAAAATAAAAATTATTCTAACTCTTGTGTTGCCCGAAAAAAAAAAATTCTGAACGAAAAAAAAAAACATAACCCACACCCCCCACCCCCTTTTTCAAGTTATTCTGATTCCGANGGTGTACAGGTTCCTAGACTGTGAGTAAAGATGTATTGAGTCAATTATATTTACATAAGTCTAAAAGAAAAATCGTAAATATTTACATGTCATTTTGATGTCGCTGGCATTAAACAGCAGTCAGTTGCCTGGAAAATTCCTTTTGCCAAATATCCTGAGATTTTCTATTATTAGTTTTGTTGGTGGTAGCACAGGGGCTTGGTTCGAAATATTTTTCTTCCTCGACTGACATGTCTAAGAAAACTAGAAGGTAGGAATCTCCCATGTCAAATTTTCATACCACACTTTTTTAAAATAGTGTTATAATGGTGCCTTGGTCCGATTCATCATAATATTGTATCACTTTGAAGCATAATAAATATATTCTAACTCTTGTGTTGCCCGAAAAAATATATTCTGAACGAAAAAAAAACCATAACCCACACCGCCCCCCCCCTTTTTCAAGTTATTCTGATTCCGACTTACAGTCTTTGTACTTTCTCCTTAATGTTGCGTGCTTAGCGGAGAAGCAACAAATACCAATTTCATAGTCTTTGGTATGATCCGACCGGGCCTTGACCCCACGATATACCACACTCAAGGCGAGCTTGCTAACCATGACGCCATCTCCGAGGTTGTTATTTCATTTCTTGAAATTTCCAGAATACCTTTGATAGGGCTTGTGACGATATTAGGATGAAGATACCGACAGAAAATTTCTTTGGAGGCCTAATCTATTAAAACGAGACAGTTAATATCATGTCTTCCTGCTTTATCTGCACTTTTATTTGCATAAATTTGTGCTTATGTTTGCTTTTATGTGCTAATACATTGTATATGTCATTTGTTTGAGCTTGACTGTTTTAACAAATGCTATGTTTTCTTGTATATATATATATATATATATGATATATAGTCGGTTTTAAATAAAATAAATACACAGGCCTGTGTTTCATACATATTTGTTTACTATCTACATGTACGTCCACCCACAAAGAAAGGTCCTTATCTGAATGCCAGACAATTCGGTCAGCGGACAACTCGGACCGTAGTAAAGGACTACTCGGACCGTAACCCAAGACTACTCGGACCGTATGTTAAAACTGCTCGCACCGTATGCTAAGACTGTTCGGACCGTATGCTAAGACAACTCGGACCGTATGTCAAAACTGCTCGGACCGTATGCTAAGACTGTTCGGACCGTATGCTAAGACAACTCGGACCGTATGTTAAAACTGCTCGGACCGTATGCTAAGACTGTTCGGACCGTATGCTAAGACAACTCGGACCGTATGTTAAAACTGCTCGGACCGTATGCTAAGACAACTCGGACCGTATTTTTGATATTTAATTGTAAATAATAAATAGTGAATTTCAGATGTTATGAGGATATATATTTCTTCTGAAAATAAAATTGTTTAATTATAAATGTTTAGATATAGGAATCTTTTAATTTTGAAAAATATCGGTCCAGCTATTTTCTTCGATAGGATATCTTACCACTGATAGAGTGACGATTATTTGGAAAAGAAATTTGGACAATTTTCATTGGATTTTACTTTTAATACTGTAAGGAAATATTTTGTAATTGTTTTGGTTGGATATTTTGATAACATGATTTAAATCGATCAAGATTGAAATGTAAAACAAAAAATGTAAGACATAAATCTATATAAATCAAATGAACGTTTTCCATTTCATTAACATGACGCTTTTATTGAATCAAGCGTATTCTCAATCCGCCATTCCTAAAGAATTACAATTGTACGACAATGTCCTTACCAACTCCAAGGACGTTAATAAGATATACGTCCTTCCCAACTCGTAGCTCAAAATCAACATTATTCTGTCATAAAACGTAAATTTGCATTAAGCACAGCCAATGATATTAGTACAGTGTAAAATCTTACAGTTACAAAAAAAAATGGGAAGACTACGCCAACAACAAGACTACAGCTAGTCATCTACTGAAGAAGGGTGGCAGTCTTTATACTCCTAATATGCTACATGTGTTGATGTTATGATGATATTTCTAGTGCTTGTCTATGACTATGTTCTATATTAACTATTTCTATGTGCGTTTTTACATTATATCATATCTTATAAAATATTTTAGAAACTATCTTATTTCTCTTTAATAAATTAGCTAATTATTGACAATTAACAGATATGGAATAAATTATATCAAGCTATTAATCACCATTCAATGGTTCAACAAACTAGAGGCTCCCAGGAGCCTGTATAGCTCACCTGGGTATAATAACAACATCAGTCAATATAACTTGGCAACTCCGGTCAAAAAATAACAAATGTAGCCCTCGTCATTGCAGACACCCCTCTTCAAAAAAATTTGGGCAGGGGTTCCACCCTTTAATGTAAGTTATCAATATTGCTGTAAAAAAAA